>CAUYON010198472.1:0-51299 GCA_963573935.1 Arctocebus calabarensis
TATATAGTGATCAAGGAAATGCCATGAAGGATATCTGTAACAGTATGATCAAAATATTTCTGAATGTATATGAATCGTGCCCTGTGATTGCACCAATGTACATAATTATGATTCAATAAAATTATTAAAAAAAAAAGGAAAGAAAAAAAGATTGATTCTTAGAATATCTAGAAAGAATGTGACTCTGCTGATACCTTGATTTTATTTTTATCAAAGACAATTTCAGAATTCTGACCTCCAGAAATTTATATAATACTTTACGTCTTTTAAGTCACTAAATTTGTGGTCATTTCTTACAGTAAAAATAGGATCGTAATGTATTGCATTTGCTGTATTCAAAAATTATGTCATTTTACAAATCTTCACTCTTAAATATTTTAGAATGTCCATTAAAGGGTCTCCTTTCAACAGAATTTATTAGAGATCCATTTTGTTTTATTAATTTTATATTAAAATGAATGATAGTTTTAAAACTGAATTGGATTATGGTTAAATAACATGATCTGTATGACACTAATCTTATGGCACATGCAGTCTATATAATAGTCCACCATTTATTATAAATTTAATATGTGATTAACTGGACATGTATAAAATATTGAACTGTAAAACACAGCAAGGGTGGAATATTATATGAAGTAGAAGTGCATTACATTCTTAATTTTGGATGTTTCTATTTATGTTTGTCAATTTTTTAAAAATCATCTTTTGGGGCGGTGCCTGTGGCTCAAAGGTGTAGGGCACAGGCCCCATATACCCGGGTGATGGGTTCAAACCCAGTCCTGGCCAAAACTGAAAAAAAAAAAAAAAAGTTAGAAAAGCATCTTTTGATTTATTTTGCTGATAGAATGTGCTAAACTTTTTGCATATAATTATTTACTTGTGTAGTTTTTGTTTATGTTTCACTTCTTGAACAGTCGCACATACATTTAGAACTGTCATCATTTTAAAGCAATCCTCTTCAGTTTTTCTGTATTATTTTTCCTATTTAAATTATTCATTATAGGTCACTTGCATTAGAAACCTCAGCAATGCATTTTAAAAGTCATTTCCCACATTTCAATTTCTAATTTTTAATTCATGTGGCTTGGCCATTTGAGGTGTCTAGTCATTAATCCTGAAGAAAAGCAAGGTCTCATTTTTGACTTGCATAGTGATAATCTAAATTTATTACATTTCTCTAAAATCAAGTACAATGAAAAGAAAAGTAAATAAATAAAACTCTTTTTTATTGACCAAAAATCCTTAAATATTTTGAAAATATCATCGCAGGTAAAATTATGAGTTCCTATCTATTTCTTCCTAAGTATATTATTCTACTCACTATATTGCGAAATGACCATATTTAAAAATTTTTGCTTCTATTTTGAATACATACAGTAAGCAAATAAATATAATTTTAATTCACATGGATTTTTTGACAGAATAAAAAAAATACTGTGCTGTTCCTACAGCATGTCACAGTGCAAGCAAAGACCAGTTTACAATGTGATAATGCAATCCTGTATTCATTCATTGAGAGAAACAGAGCCCTAATCAATAGTGGATAAGATTGTTGTTTAGAATATGGAATTAGTGTGCAGTGGGGCTCAGTATATCAATGGGAGCCTCATTTTATAAGAGAATCAAAGCTTAAGTTTTGTTGAGAATTACAGATAAAGGGTTGAGAATTTGGTTTCTTAGACAACTCAAATGCGTTGAAGCATTTATTTGTTGTTATCAAAAGATAAATGATTTAAAAAATTCAAAATACAAAAAGAAAAACTCTGTACAAATCTCATTTAGTGCAAGTAATAAAATTTTACCCATAAATGTATTTTTAGGATTAAGGGACAATATCATCAAAATTATACCCATACAGTCAGGATTCTAGCCAGTGTTTAATATAAAATCAGCAGGAATCCATATCCATTTGGATCAAAGTAACAGAACTTGCTGTGTGGTCTTTACAATTTCCTTAGACACATTCTCACAGAATTGCACCCCTTTTAAAAACAATTATGCTAAGATTTCTGATAATGCTCAACATGTGAAATGTATGGCTTTAAAAAAAACTGAAAAGCAGGGTAGCGGGGAGATCAAAATAAACAAAATATAATATAATATTCAATAGAAATGGATATTCTGAGCCTAGCATTAGAAGTATTGCTCACAAAAATAGGAAATAGAATTTTAAAAAGGCTTTAGAATTTCATGCCCAAAAGGTTTTTAAAGGATGGCTTTGAATAATCTGTGAAGGTAAATATTTTCTCTCCATTACTGAACTCTGACTTAGATATTCGGAAATGTGGGACTTTCTCAACACTTAAACAGTGGTATTCAGATAGCAAAGAGCCCAGTGTTCAGGCCTGCTGCCAATTAATGTCACATACTATTGAGAGTTCCGGCACAGTGGAACAAGAGCTTTCTAAACCAAGTCCTGTGTATTGACCAGAATGTTCTAGAGCTCCCAAGTGCAAACCCAGGACTACCTCTGCAATTGCTGCCATCACACATCTGTGACTAAAGCTGCCATTGGTCCCTGTAATGTTGACCCTAGAGAGTCCCCGGTCCTGGTGTCCAGGTTCTCAGGGATTCATTTTATCCATGATAGACTGAAGATGCAGCTAATCTCTGCTCTCAGTTACAGCAGAGAAAATATAGAATTTTATGTCTCATAGTAGATGGATAGGAATCATATTGCAATCACTACTCTAATGGAAAACAATGTATTATTTCATCTTCTGCAAACTAAGTATCTTAACTTAAAGTAGAATCTCTGATGTCAAGGAAAGTGCATTAATCTCTAATGTTAAGGAAAGGGCATTAATTTTGGAGTCAGGAAAATCTGAAATAAACCCAGTTCAGGTCCTTTTTAGAAAATTGAATTTAGGGAATTTGGTTGATTTTTAATTCTCAGTTCTGCGTCTGTGTCTATGAGATGTGTGCAATTTATCTTACGAATTATATGTGCTCAGCTAATGTTAATCATTAATAGTAATTGCTACAAATGGTTTTACTTATATTTCACCCTAAGTTCTTCTTTTGGCAATTAATGGGGAACAGTGAGACAAATTTCCTGTGGTTGGAAAACTATAGCACTGGGCATCAGAAGTCTATGCTTTAGAAAACACACAGTAAAACTGAATTCTCAAGTGGTCTAAGCTACTTCTCTCTGCTATTCTTATATATTCTCCTTGTAAAGTAAGTTGGTTTCTATGTTTATACAGAAGTAAATAAGAGCAGAATCAGTTTAGCAGGGACCATGGAGATTTTGATCAATGTTAGGTAAGATATTGAAACTGCAATTTCTGATAATAAGATCTGGAGTTACAAACACATAACAGGATTCAGCAGTAAGTCAAACCACAGGTGCAAATAAAAAAAAAAATGAGATATGGTCAGACTTTAAATGTAAAAGTGATTATCAACAAAACCTATGAATGAAGCTATGTGTTATAAAGCAATGTAAACTTTTTCACAAACATAGGATCTTCCCTTCCCACCCTTTTCCCCTTCCTTCTCTTCTTTTTGGATTCACTTGGGCTACTATAATATAATACTACTGACTGGGTTGCTATAAGCAGCAAACATTTGTTTTTCATAATATGGAGGCTAATCAGCTTAACGTCACAGAGACAGCTGACTTCCTACCTGATGAGGGTGCACTTTCCGGGTCATAGATGGCACCTCACTGTATTTACATGGCAGAAGGGGCAAAGCAGCTTCTAGGGCTTCTTGTGTAAGAGTGATGACCCCATTTCAAGAGCCCCACTTCCTAAAACCATCACATTGGCATTTGATTTCAATATATAAGATCTAGAGCAGCACAAACATTATGACCATAGCACCTACCCTCCATTTACCTCCCACTTTTCCCTTCCCTCCCTCCTCTCTCCTCTCCTCTTCTCTCCCATTCCCTCCCATTCCCTTCTTTCACTTCATTATAATAACAAAACGTAGATTTACTTATCCTAGAAAAAGTACAATTGGGGAATATCACTGCACCCACCTTGGGAACCCTCCCCTTGGGAAGCTACGCACCCAGGCCAGCGCCAAGTCCACCCTCCAAAGCACTTTTTCTAGGATGAGTTTGTGCACTTAAAGGTCAGGCCTCCAATGATGACAATGCTGATGGACATTCCAGAAAAAGTGTTCCAAAATTGAATCATCAATTCAAGATAGTGACAACCAGATTCATGTTTTTAATGCCTGGCCTCTGAAAAAGTTATAAAAACAAATTGTTATAATTAGCTAGCAAATGAAATATTCCTTTCTTCATTGATTGTCTACCAAAAGATTTCAGTATCTGTAAGTGACCAACTCCTGCAGAGGCTAAGCATTTATTTCCAACTCTATCATTCACCATCTATTTATCACCTGATATCTTTCCATAAAGGAAAGTTTTTCCTCATCCATGAAGCTATTTGACTAAGTGGCAACGTAGATTGTACTGGAAAGGATGGATAAATATTGTACCTAATTATTTCTTCTCATTTATAAATTGTTTAAGTAAGGAAGTAAGTAAAAAATAGTTATCTCCAACTGTGGCAATTTTTTTTTTCTCTTTTGGTAGTTTATCTTGATTCATGTTGTTCTTTAAAATTTTTTTCTACTTCATATATTATACTATTTTCTTTAATATGATTTAAGCCAAATAAAGAAAAAGGTCTACTAACATGTCTAGGTTTTCCCATGTCAAAGTTCCCAAAGCTTGAAGTTTTTCAAGGTCTTCTTAAGGAGTTAATTATTTCGTACATTTCATCTATAACAAAGTCTGATGTAACTATTATATTTGCATTGCTAATAGCTGTTAGAAGTTGGTTCACAACACTTTGACAAAATGAAGATCAAAATCTATTGATCTAAACCATGCCCAGACTGGTCACAATGGCAACCATCAGGATCCCTGAACCAGCTTCCTCGACATAGAATTCAGGACCTGGGTGAAGCCAGTAAAACAAATAAGATACCTGCCCAGAAAAGTATATTAGAATTAAGCTCTGAAAGGAAACACAGAAGCCTAGTAAGGACAAATGTAAGATGTAAGTTCATACTCAGAGACCTTATAGAAAAGGGGCAAGTAAAGAAGCATTGTCCATATGGAATAAACTAAGCATGGATTTATCATGCTGTGATCTGCTGGGTATATTTTTCTCATAAGTCTGCTCCTCTGATTCTTAGAAGGATATAAGCCTTTTTTTTTTTTTTTGTACAGGATTCTCAAAGAGTAGCTTAAGCACCTATTAATAAACTCTTTTAGTTCCTAAAATTTTCTAAGAACTATAAAACATTTTATCTCCAATATTTCCAAATATAAAAGAAGGACAAGTTTTTGATAATTCTTAGACATGGTTATATTTTTTATTTACATAGCTGTAGAAACAATTTAGAAGTGCATGGCAGTATTTCATCTGAGTCTAATAGCAGGAAAGAAGAAAAAATATCCATTGTTGTCAGTGACTAATTATGATTTGAAAAACAACAACCTTGATTAGTTAAGTTGAGATGCTTCAGGACTTTAAGGAACTAATCAAATAAAAGAAAGGCAATGGGTAGTCACAGAATTCTTATTATTACACATGATGAGACTCTCAGTTTCCCATTTCATCTAAGTAAACATCTGTGTAGAAGTCCCCCTTTATCTGCAATTTTGCTTTCAGAGGTTTAATACCTGCATTCAACTGTCCTCTTAAGATATTAAAGGGGAAATTTCAGAGATAAGCAACTCATAAGTTTAAATGATTCTAATTAACATGATGGAATCTTACACCTCCCAAGCTGTCTCCTTTGAGATGTATCCAAACCCTATATACTATGCACCCGTGAATCGCTAAGTCACCATCTTGGTGATGAGATTCCCTGTTACAATCTAGCAGAGCTTGTGTTCAAGTCACCCTTATTTCACTCAATAGTGGACCCAAAGTGTAAGACTAGTGATGCTGGCATTTTAGATATTCCAAAGAGAGGCCATTGTGTGCTTTCCTTTGTGAAAGGGTGGGTATTCTTAGGATAGGAACAAAAAAAAAAAGAGAGAGAGAGAGAGAGAGAAATAGATGCTGACACTGTTAATAAGATCTATGGTAAGAAAAAATCTCTCTGTAAAAGTGTGAAGAAGACAAATTCATTTATGCATGGTGTATATGTATCGTCGTATCTGAAGTTGTTAGGATTCAGTGAAGGTCTTAGGGAATAACTTGCCATAGAAAATGGAGAACTATTGCCATGGATTAGTGGGAACAGGAGGTGTGAGTGGTGATGAACATGCCCTTGACTCTACTTCCTGCTCCATGGTGCTCTTCCAGGATGCTCTGCTCCCTTCCATGCCTTGTCCTTTACACTTAAACACACCCACGTATCTTAGATGTCCCCAAATTAACTCGTCTCTTTCTAATTACGTCTCTATACATTAACTTATCTCTTTCTAACCTAAGTATCTTTGCAACTCTTTTTCCCCTTTTAGATGTTCCCACAGTCCCTCATTCACAATCTTTTTTACCCAATTGTTCGGCTCATACATTCCGGCTCAGCTCATGGTAGCTCACTCCAAAAAGGAAAGTCCTTCCTGATACCTGTAGTACCTAGACTTCCCCAGCTTCATGAATTGCCTACATTTGCCCAGAGTGTGCAATTACATAGTTTTTGTGTGTTTGAATAATGCCTTTTCCACTTAACTGTAAGCAGAGGGCAGAGAGTGTTGATTTCTCTCCATCATTGTTTTGCAAGAAGCCCCAAAAGAGCCTGGTGTATCATAGATATGTAATAAATGTGTATTGAATTTGTCAATAAAATCTGATCTTCCCTGTTCACCAAGAGCTTCAATGTCGACTCCCGCTCTGTATCTTATGCTTTATCAAATGAGTACATGTATTTTATACTTTATAAATGAACACACATATTTTATAAGTATGTTTTTTGTTTATAAAATGTAACACTTGCATACAGCAAAATCTGTGAAGAGTGAGACAGGAGAGGAGTCTGACTCTGCTTGGTTTAGACTTATTTTTAACAAGAAATATATTATTTTTATAATTAAAATGTGAAAGGTAAATAAATCTGATAGAAGATGTTGAACTAAGTAGTTTCTTAGCTATACTCTAGCATTCTGGGAATCTATTCATTTCCATACATGTGACATCTATTGAATCAACAAAATAATTTAGCTAAGATTTTTCTTTACTGTTAATCAAGCAATTGCCTCTCTTCATCACTCAGCATTGCACTCACAGGTATCCTCGCCAACTTATATTTTATTTTGTCATATATGTATTTTGGTCACATTTAATCCTTCCTGGAACACGTCGAGATGCACATAAATGCATAGATCACACTTTGGAAACAACATGTAAAGACGTTCTGTCAATTGAAAATCTATACTGAATATTTTCAAATATAAAGGTTAAAGCACTGGTTTATTTACTATGTACTGAAAGAGACTTGTGTCTCATAAATCATCACAACCTTGTCAGAAGATTGGAGTAGTTTGACTTTCAATGCAGCTACGAAAGCTTGCTGAGAAGGCCTGCTGTGTGCTTCTGACGGATCTGTATTGCAAAGATCTAAAAACAACATTTGCATATATTTCTGTACATATCGTAAGATTAAATAGGAATACATGAAAGTCAATATCAATATTTGCCTTCACTATATTTAAAAATATTATTATCCTCCTTTTTTTTTTCCTGGCGGTTCTGTTTAGAACTTAAGCAAAACTTACTTTTATTTGAAGCTGTCACATTTCAACTTGCCAGGGCCCAGAGTGATAAATATTCCAGGTTTTCCATTTTTCCTTTCCATTTGCAAAGGTTCATAATTCAAATGGAAAATCTACTCTCGGATGCAACGTGACATGTAAATCTGTATGAATGTCATAACATTAAGATGCTTATCACTCACTTCGCCTTCTTTATCTCCCCTGTACCTCATATTCCAGAACATGAGTGATACCGAAGTAGCAACAGAGAAAGTGAAAAAGGGAACAATTGGTTCCTGCTGTGCTCTGTCTTCATTGACTGCAGATCTTTCAAATTGCATTTCTTCCAAGTTATTTTTCTGCTTTAAACTGGCCAATATTGTGGTCACCTAAATCTTTTAATAAAATCTTTAGGGAATGTATCAGGTTTGAGGAATAAATTTTATGCACTGATTGAGTCCAGAAAAGTCTATGGATGTTATTGAGTTGCACTGGAGAATCTCACCTGCAAGCAGGGAGAAGGACAAAAAGGAGAGAGATCTGGTTAGATAATAAGACATTGCAGAGAACACACAAGTTATAAAAAATACTGAGCTATAATCTTGGTTCAAATACTCAATAAGGCATCACAGTGAACACACAATTTGCATTCACGGCCCTCTATTTTTATAGCAAAAAATAGAGAGGTTTAACCAGGCAATATTTCTATCTGCGTCTACTTCTAAAATAACATTATTCCATGATAAAAAGAAAATAATGAAATTAGGCATTAGTTGTAAAAAATAAAAATAAAAATATGTTCAGAAAGGTAAAATATCACTAAAAATTGCTACAAACTCTTCTTCCTTACTTTTGCCCAACCATCATATTTCTGAACATATAGTATAGTACAAAGATGAATAGCGTTTACAAACCCAAGGAATAAAATGTATAGGTTTCAAAGATATGCATATACCTATTTACACTGAAGTAAGGCAAGCATTAACTAATATAAAGATTTAAAAAATTATAAATGATTATCATCTTTTTTTTCTGGAAAACAATGAAGGTTCCTTAAAGGAATAAGTTTTAGGCAAGGTTTTGAGGAAATGGGTCTCACTAGAAATAGGGTGCTGAAAGAAGTTTTGTAAAAATATGGATATCCCCATATGCAGTAATGTATACAGGTCTGACCTAATTAAACAATAAATAAATAAAGTAAAATAGCATGTTTTTAGATCATAGAGTGAATGGTGTAACAAGTAGGGGCCCAAGTTTGAAGTGTCTCTTAGACATTACTAAACATTTTGTAGTTATCACTAATGATACTTGGATTCCATTCTGAATTCCAAAGTATAGGGAAGAAAGACCAAATTCTCCATTTGGAATGACAATGATTGTTTAAACCAAAATGCCAAATTAGAGCTAGTGCAGAAAATAGTAAATAAGAAAATACTAAATAAAATTAAAACCCAATCCAGGGTTCCTGCATTGTTCCTGCTTTTTTCCCTAAACCTTGTATTTTGTTAAACTTTCTCAAATGTAGAAATTGAATAAAATGTTTCCTATTGGAAACAGACAAAGATTAGAAAGAGAAAGTGATGCTGAGGGCCAGAAGTGACAAAATCTGCCTACGTATTGAATATGGGGAATTAAATGGATGAGTTGTTAGGTTTGTGACTATTTTCTTTATTTTTGATACAGAGTCTCACTTTGTCATCCTTGGTAGAGTGCTATGGTGTCACAGCTCACAGTGACCTCAAACTCCTGGGATTAAGTGTTTCTCTTGCTGCAACCTTTCAAGTAGCTGGGACTACAGACACCTGCCACAATGCCCATCTATTTTTAGAGATGAAGTCTTGCTCTGGCTCAGGCTGGTCTGGAACCTGTGAGCTCAGGCAATCCACCTGCCTCGGCCTCCCAAGTTCTGAGATTACAGGTGTGAGCCACCGCAACCGACCTGTGTGACTTGTTTGTCAAGATGAATGTTTTTGCAATTGACTGAAAGTTAAGGAAAGTTTAAGTGTATGTAATATGAGTTCACTTTTGGGATAAGCCTGGAATGCCACAGAGTCTTTACATGCCAATATCTAGGACATTGAAATGTATGTCTGAACCATACATGAAACTGTTAAGATACATGAAATATCAGTTTTCACATCATTAGATTATAGGAAAGCAATGAAATTTTCCATCAATAATGTGGGAATACTATAGAGGAAGATGCTGCTAAATACTACAGATTCAAGAGCTTAGGGATGGGGTATAAAGTTACATTTGAATTTTGTGTCCTATTGGGTATATTAGTCATTAAAGTTTCCTTTATAACCTTATATAGCAAGTAGTATAACATTCACCATTATAATGTACAATATGATATTGTTTATATAGTTACCTTCCACAATGCCTGAAATATATAGAAAATAACCAAACTATTATTATTCTTCTCATATTAGAGGAAAATTAGGCCTCATATTTATCAAAATTTAACAGACGCACATCCACTATAGTAGCTTTGAAAAATGAATGTGAAAACTACAATTAAGATTAAATAAGACATCAAAACTAAAGATTAAATGTGTAGCATTTTTTTTTTTGGTAGTTTTTGTCCGGGGCTGGGTTTGAACCCGCCACCTCTGGTACATGGGGCCGGCACCCTACTCCTTTGAGCCACAGGCACCACCCTAAAAATGTAGTTTTTCATGATTGAGCTGATTGTAATTATGAACATGAGAAAGATTTAAATTTCTACATTAATAACAGTAAGTAGAAGGCTTCATCTTCTTTACTTAAATCCACATGTATCAGATCTTTTGAAATTCAACAAAGTATAAAATTAACTCACTTGAGAACTGTTGACATAACTGAATTGTAGAGTGGCATAAAAACTGCATCCTCCTACATCCCTAGTAAGTGGTGCATTTTTACCAGATTGGCTTCATTTTTTTTCACTGTTTTTATTATATGCATTAATGCTGAAATCTTGCAGATCTGTTATACTTCCTAAATATTATAAATGTGTGATGACTAAGAATAATTTATTTCTGTCTCACCTCAACTCTACTATGGATGGAGACAAGATATGACACAAGAAGCCAGTCTCCTTTCTCCTTTTCATCTTGTAGCTCTGTGATCGATTTACAGATTTTGTTAATTTTTTGTACTTATCTTCATCAAGTCAGCAGCCAAAGGAAGGAGCAAATAGAGTCACCGTGAGAAGTTTATAGTGAACAAAACAGGCTTAGAAATTCTCATTGTTTTGCCCAGAACTTAATTACATGAACAAACTTATAACAAGTGTTTAGAATGTTGTTTAGCAGTTTGCCCATACAGAAGAACCAATGGAATTAGGGAATAGAGAAACAATGTCTCCCACAGATGCATGGTGAGCTCAGAGGCTCTTTTATCCACCCTGTTTCCAAAAATGTTGTACTAATATAGCAGTTTAGTTTATAAACTATTTATACTCTGATGGCGTAAAATTTAAGAATTTTATTTGACTTCCACAAAAAGAGTATAGAGCAAACAACAATAAAAAAAGCACTAACACAGATTTAAGTAGATGGAAACTTTACTGAGGACTTCAGGAGTTTCCTGCATATTTTTAAGTAGAACTACTTAGATATATATTTTTTCCTTTTTCTTTTTTCCTTCCCACCCTCAACATCACACCTCACATCTTAAAACAGCTTATGGAAGCATTTTCCTAAATGAATACAGTTCTCTCCTTGAAAGGAATTCTGATTTCAGTTGCTTAGAATTTAGCGTTCATTTCCACTGTATATGTGTGGCTGCGTGTGTGTGTGTGTGTGTGCATATATATATATTTGCACATGTACAATTTTGCAGGCATTTTTGAACATTTTTATTCCAAGCACTGAGCTAAGAATGGGAGATATAAAGATACATAAGGCATAATAGCTATTCTTAGAGTCTACCAGGGAAGGCAAACACTTAAGGCAGAAACTTCAATTTGTATTATGAATGCTACAATAGAAGAGTGTTATGAGTGCTGTAAGAATGCAAAGAGAAAACTCATATATTAGGAGGGATTTCCTAGGATCCCAAGGAGAAAAATCTTTCCTAGCTTCAGCAGGGGCATGAATAAAGTATTAAATGCACTTTGTACATAAGTTTGGACAAGCAGTGCAGAGGGCCTGGATTACACTGAGTTACTTGGCTGAGACAAGACTCTAAAGGCCAAAAAAAAAAGCTGATTTTGACACTTTATACAGACTGGGCTAGATGGATGCATCTTCAAGATGAGCGACCCCACCTTGTCCCCACTTTCCCTTTCCCCCAGATACCATAAAGCTACAAATGGAAAGGGGACTAGTTTCTTGCATCATATCATGGAAGACAGCCTCTATCTATGTTGGAGTTTAGATGATCAAATTTGTATTCATTGAGTCATCACACATTTATAATTTTTAGGAAGATTAAGAGATCTGCTATATTTTTTCAGGATCCGGACTGCCCAGTCATCTGTGTTGATCCTGCAGCAGGGTCCTCCCAGGCTCACTTATTGTTCCTTGCCTTGGTGAGTGTGTGGCCATGGCCTAGAGAGCTACCCCGATCACACAGAGGTGCTGGTCCTCCAGGCACATGAAACTCCCAGCCATCCTGCAGTGCTTCACAGCTTGTAATCACCTAGATCCTTCAAATAAGGCCAGGGTGGCCAGGCTCTGTCCCTGAATTCCAAGAAGCTCACACTCTTGGGCAGTTTGACCCAAACATGATGTTTTTAGCTATTCCTGAAAGATCCTATAGGACAGACTTAGGGATTCTTTCCTGAGCTTTGAGGCCATCGAGATACTCTTCTTTCTGCCTCTAAGCAGTTGTGGTGACTATTTTTGTGTTCTATCTTTCATAAGAAAGTGTGAGTAAATATGGAGGGAGGTTTGACAGAGGAGGGTAAAAGGCAGGACCACACCAATGGAGCATATGACAAGGGTACAAGTCAAATCTGTCAAGGGTAGAACGTAGATGTTTTGGTACAATAATCAAGTAAATGAGGTGAAAGCTATGTTAATTGGTTTGATCTAACCATGTCAGATTTTATATATAAAAAAAGCACATTGTACCCCATATATGCATGAATGTATTCATGATCTATATGTATTTGACTTAATAAAATAAAAAAATAAACTAAACAAACAGTTGTGGAGGAAGATATGAAGCTGGGGTGCGAGGTGAATTGTGCATGGTCCAGCAGGCCTTGCCCACTGCTGCCTGCTCACAACTCTGACTCTCCCTGGTCAGTCTGCCAGTCAAGGGCAGGAAATCATGGAGACATAGACCATTCATTGCTGATGCCTGTCTTCACAGGGGTCAGAGTTAGCTGAGCCTCTCCAAGTTCATGCCCAAACACAATTCACTCAATTTGCATGGACCTCATGGGCTGGCCTGTGGGACGCACTGTGCCAAGGACAAGGTGCATAATGATCACTCCAAGGTAAAACTAGGTGTACATGAAAAAGGCCAAGGGTGACCACAGGCAGCAGGCCTAGGAGCCAGTGAAGTAATGATCCCTGAATTCCCCTTCATGCCCCTGGCGAGAACTCAGTCCCACGGACGGTGAGATGCACCTGAAACTAGCTACCCCCATCCAGGCTTCCACTCGGCCATCATGCTTCTCCACTTTGTTTTTGGGACTGATCTGCCCCTCAGGGGTGATAGGTGGGAGACAGGGAGACTAGATTCTGTGAGAGCTGCTTCAGCTTTGTCTCCAGGGGAAAAGAAAGCAAGGGATATGGTCATGCTGCCCTCCTCCTGGCCTTTTAATTCTCCGTTACTCCCTCAAGTTCCTTATGGGGAAGACAGCAGACTGGCTGTGTATATTAGTAGAGTGGTCCAGAAAAAACAGAGTCAAAGGGATGTGCACATGTTTGTATATGTATATAAATATATATATATATATACACAAACATATACACATACATATGTATATATATATTCTCTCTCTCTCTCTCTCTCTATATATATATATATATATATAGAGAGAGAGAGAGAGAGAGATTTATCATAAGGCATTGGCTCATGTAATTATGAAGAATGGATGGTCCAAATCTGCAGTGCAGGTGGGAAAGCTTTGGACCTAGGAAATCCTATGGTATACCTGAAGTCCAAACATATTCCAATGGAGATTTCTTTCTTGCTCAGGGTGGCTGAAATTTGGGTTCCATTCAGGGCTTCAATAACTGAATTATGCCCCATCCATGTTATTGAGGGCAATCTTTTTACTCAAATTTCACCTATTTAAAAGATAATCTTGTCCAAAAATACCCTCCAATTGATACATAAAATTAAGTGTCACCTGCTACTGATCAAGGAGCCCAGAAGAGAGAAGTGCATTGTCACTTTCATCCACTCTTGCAGAGCTAATTGTAGAGGGCAGACGGCCAGGGTCAGCGGTTATCCTGAATGGGGTGGTACTATCCACCTTTGGAGCACAGTGAGAGACCTTGGATCATGTCATGTGTTGGTTACATTTGTACTGTGCAATGAGGTAGGTGGGTATTTTGATTCCCCATGCCTCTACTACATGGGTCCCCAGTGAACTACAGGCCAGGCAGGACATCTCGACCCAAAACATAAGAGCATATTTATGTTTTTAATATTTTAAAGGTTTATAATTTTTTATTATCACTATTGCTTTGAGACAGAGTCTCACTCTGCTGCCTAGGCTAGAGTACACTGGCATCATCAAAACTCTTAAACTCAAACTCCTGAGTTCAAGATATCCTCCTGCCTACCTTTTCTATTTTTAGTAGAGGCATAGTATTGCTCTTATTCAGGCTGGTCTCAAACTCCTAACCTCAATGGATCCTCCCACCTTAGCCTCCCAGACTGCTAAGATTATAGCATGAGCCTCACACCTGGCCTAAAGGTTTATTAGGTATAGTATTTTTACTTTTTTATTTTAAGCATATTCAACCCTTTGGTTTCAGTGATACTGATTTCTCTCTGAAGACTTAAAGACTTTAAGAGAAGAGGTAATCTCTTTCCTTTTTAAAGTGTACTGATTGATGCATATGCTGTTAAAGTAGGCTGCCTGCTCCTCTAGGAGAGGTGAACTCCAGTCACTTCTGAAGGGATATTAGGGTCTGCCTTTGCTATTAGGGCTGGGGATCATTTTCTTCATGTTAGATCTAGGATAAGGAGTGTGTGGGCTTAAAACTAACAACTTTTTGATGACAGATGGAGCTCTGATAATTCCAGTCCTCATATCATCAAGTTCTGGGCATAAGAGAACCTAGTAAATAACATATGCATCCCCAAACAAACAAATAAATAAATGGATAAAGCTGAAATTTACTTGTAAAACCTTATCACCTATCATTAACTCCATACTCATTATCTGCCGTTTGCCCTAGTAGCCTGCCTGAAGTCTCCCTGTGTCCAATCGGTACACTTGGTGTCTCCTGTGTTCTAGGCCATGGCCGACATAATCTTCCTTCCATCTCATAGCTATGAAGACTTGCCTGTGTTCCTAAGTGAGGACAGTCCCTCCACCTGTGAACTAGATTCTACAGACCTCACTTTAGCATCCTCTATCTCTTTCCTGTGTCACCAATATGACCTCTCTTCTGGACCATCCCCATTAGCACAATATCCTCCTTAGGAAGCCAGTTCCCTTTTGACCGACCATTCACTTTTGGACCATTTTATAGGAAAACTCCTTGAAAGGTTGTCTGCAACTAATATCTGTAATGAGTCATCTCATTCTTTTTGGAACCCTGTAAAATTACACTTTCATACCCATGACTTCACCAAACCTATTTTTATTTAAGCTACATTATAAAACCATCAAGTCAATTATGTAATTGCATTATTTGACCTCCAGGGACATTTATTCAGCAGCTTTCTCTGTCCTCCTTGGAACATTTCTTCGTAGGATCCTGGGTCGCCCACTTGCATGGCTTTTACCCCATTTGCCATTATTTCTTAAGTTTTACTGTTAATATATCTGATTCCCCTGATATTCATACATGTAGCGCTGGTGGTCCATCATTGAACTGCTTCTCTTCTCCAGGTAAATGTGTGTGTGTACATGTGTGTGTATACTATATATGTATGTATATTTAACAACTACAGACACAGACACAAACACACACACAAGTACATATATATCCACTCTCTACCTCAACACTCAATAACGGATTATTTTAATCTACTGCTTCTGAAAATTTTTATTTGGAAATTTTCTTAGCTGTTTATTTCCAAAATTGAACATCTCATCATTCATCAATATTCTAGCAGGTGTAATATATTATGGACAAATGTCTTATTTTTCAAAAAAATTCATTCATTTCTTTGGAAAGAGTTAATTTCTTTTTGCCACAGCCCCCCAGCTCTATCTTGCTCTGTGAGAGTTGTCTGGCTTTTTAAATTACTTGTACGCTGCTTCTGCGTAAGCTTCTTGTTTGAAGACATTTTTCAACTTCTAGAATGGAGTCGATGATCTATAATCCTTTGATTTTCAGGGACACCGAATATTTGCTCCAGTCAATAGTAACTGTGCTGTAGTAAGGGGAAAGTGATCACACACTTACATCTAACCTTTGCTTTCTAAGTTGAGTGTGTGTTTCATCCAGGGATGGTATTATGTCAATGAAAGACTCAGAATCAATTATCTTCAAACAAGATCATTTCTCTGATCAATGAAGTACATTTTCCCTTCTTAATTGGCTGATATGAGTTAAATGTTGGCACAGCTTTCAAATACTTATCACTCTGTTAATGAGGGCATTATTTTCTTTAATCCCAAAGGAACTGGCATCACAAAATGCTGTTATAATGTAGTGTATTATGAGTGGGAAGTGATTTGGGCTAGCTGTAATTGTAATGTGTAGTTATTGACATAAGAATGTATTCCTGTCACCTCATAAAAAGCAGTATATTTGAGAGAAGAAATACTATTCTGGTTAATTTCTAATTTATTATTTTATGCAAATATTCTCTCACACATTTCTTTTCTTGGATCTTCTGCAAGATTTTTATGGCTTCATTCCTTATAAGACTTGATTATTCCATTAGGAAAACAATGAAAAGCAGGCAAGTTGACCTTGAATCTGGAGCAAGTGATAAAAGAAGAAAGATTCACTCTGCAGCTACTTGCTTTCCTTTTATTTTGTACTTGTTTTAGTTATTTATAAGCTAATGATACTTTTCCTTAATTGTTGAATTATTCTGACATGCTGGGCTTGCTTTATTTCACATGGTTAATCTCAATAGAATATCAAGACTTAGCTGAACACTGAGTTTGTCATCTCGGTAGTACTGAGAGACATAAATTCTTGGATGAATAGAACTGTCTGGCATTTATTGAATCAACATAATGAAATCTAGTCATAGGTAAGAGAAGTCTTGCTCTTTTACAGAATAACACAAGGCTTTTTTTCTTTTCAGACAGCTAATTATTTTGATATATGTCAGTAAATTGTAAGTTATTTAATATCTAGAAATGTTAGGAAGTATTAAATGATCATCTCATTTAATTGCTAATATTAAAAGAAATATGAGTACTTTATAACTTTACTTAATGGTTGATTTGAACATAGAGTTATTCCCCTTTGAATGTGTCTTAGATGTCTTGTATACTGGCTGTCTAATTGGTGTGTAGTTGTTACATTTTTCTATATATACTTTTTGAGAAAACTAGCTGTAGAAAGAGTACTGCTGTATATCCAGAGCACTGCCCTGTATATCCAGTTTCGTTCATTCAAAGATCAAAACATATTACTTTTCAGTGAACTCAATCAATATTTGCACCCCCAACCTTGTCTCTCTAAATCTATCCCTTTGATAGGTAAATCTGGAGCCTGGCTTCACACATGTAAAATGAAATAACACCACATTTGGGAAATGTAAGGCTTAAATGTGATTACATATGTAAGGAAGAACTTATTAAATGACTTTCAAATAACCGACTGGTAAAAGGTAACCATTTTCCTTTCCGATGGGATAAATGTTTCTGAAAACTGATTTAAAATGTTTGGGTAGTAAAGATGTATAATGTGCTATTAACTCAATCCATTGGCATGCCAGGAAGTATTGTTTCTATCTGATTTTTTAACATTTCATATTTTATTATAGTTGTACTTTATTATTACTTATTTATTATTTTTATTGGTTCTACACACTCTCATCTTAGACTCCCTAACAGAGTTAATCCTCTTTGCCTCAAATGTCTTTTTCTCCCCTTAGCGTTGATTTAAATGTGTTCACTGCACCAATAAGAATATAGTATCTAACAATATCTGCCCTTAAGAGTATCTGTCACAATGCAATATACAATAAAGACTTTCCTATGGCTGCTTCGACTGCACTGATAGCTTCATTTAAAAATATTAAATATACTGGCTCTGCACCTGTGGCTCAATGGGCTAAGGCGCCAGCCACGTATGCCTGAGCTGGCGGGTTCGAATCCAGCCCGGGCCCGCCAAACAACAATGACGTCTGCAAAAAATGGCCAGGCGTTGTGGCGGGCGCCTGTAGTCCCAGCTACTTGGGAGGCGGAGGCAAGAGACTCGCTTTAGCCCAGAATTGGAGGTTGCTGTGAGCTGTGATGCCAAGGCACTCTATGCAGGGGGACACCTTGAGGCTCTGTCTCAATAAATAAATAAATAAAAATTAAAAAAATTAAAAAATAAAAAATATTAAATATAACTATAAATAGCTATGTCATTGTGTGTGTGTGCATATATGTATAGTAAATTCCACATATTCCATTTTATTAAAAGGGAGACTGTATGGACCCTTTACACATATAACTCTCATAATACTAATTTCAACTAGAATTAAAATATTTGAAATTACAAATACTTCAAGCAATGTGAATCATGAATAATGCGTGTGTTATACAAATCTTTCAATCAAGAATGGGCCTACAGCTTAGTCTACTTGAATATGCAATTATTTAAAGCATGGCAGTAGAGAGGTGTAAAAAGGTATATCAGAATAAACATTACCAAATGACAGCTGTCATTGTTAGGAATAACATTTAAAAACAATAATACCAAATGTGTATTTATAAGAAAAAATAAAATTGGTTTCTATTATAGCCACACATGGAGATATACATGGATAATGTTAGAAACACAGTATTGAGTGGTAAAAAAATGTTGCACAAACATTATTATAGCACAAAAATGCACAATTTTTATATACAATAAACTCCATATTTTAAAAGGCCAAATGTAGAAATAAATAAATAAACATGAGTATACTTTCTAAAACTGGAGATGCACACATATGGGCTAAAATTGGAAAAATGAAGGCAAAATTTAAATATATATATATATATATATATATTCATCGTAGTTACTGTTCAGGGCAGAGGGGAAGCGTCGGTTATTAGTAGATAGGTAGATGCAGCAGCAACGTGAATTCTAAGAGCAAACACTTAACAGCATCATGTTGCAGACACTGGGGAATTAGTAAAATCAGTACAAATTTTATCCTTAATAAGCAAGGTGTCCCCTGGATTGTTTATTCATTGCAGTGTGATTTTAATTGTACTGAATATTGGCAATCTCTAATGAGTGTTGTCAGCTGAAGTCATAGAAAGAGCTATTGGAAAAAATATAAGTTGGAAATAACACATTTGATTTACAGTTTGAGAAGCAGAGAGGCTAATGAAAGATGAATTAAAATTAGAGTAGGTGTTGAAAACTTGTTAATAGCAAATTTCACGTGCTGTTAACATTGAATTTCAGGTTTCCTAAGATCATGGGTTAAGACATCAGATGCAAAAAACTCATTGAGGGAATGAGTCAGACTTTCCTGGACTTGTAAATGCTAGTTATGGGTTCTGACCAACATGATTAGTTAATTCTGCGTCATTTGATGAAGTCGGATTGTCTTTTTCCCGTGTCTATAAATTATGCTCATCTGTATCATAACTTGCAGGTTTTAATCTTTTTTCTACAGAGACACACATTTTTTGCAAAACATTTTCTTTATTAGCAATTACTGAATTTGCAGGACACAGAATTCACAGGAAAAATGTAGTTGTAGATATTGAAGACAGAGATTTCTGCTAAAAGAAATACAACCAGCCAGCCTCTTGCCTGTATCAGGTGTTGGGTCACGCGTGGGAGATGAGTAAAGTGGAAATGGCTCATTCTCTTAACAAGCTCATTTCTTAGTACAACTTTACAGTGAGGGTGAAATAACCACCTTTACTTAGCATCCATTTAACCTTCCTATTTATCTACATGTTTTCAAATGAGTGAATATATGAATGCAAAAAAAGTCTGATAATTAAATTGTTCTTTTCATGACATGACCTGGCATTTGAACTTTTATAACAGAATAGCTATTGCAGTTCTAGGCATTTTTTTCTTGATATTATCTGCCAAAATATCTTTATATCTGTATTTGACTTGGATAACACCTGTGAATAGTTGCTCACGTGTGTCAGATATGCTCTTAGTGTTTTCAGGGATCATAAGTCAATTATTACATTCAATTTTACACCCTCCACTAACAAAGTGAATTCCCAATATCAAAGAGATTATTGGTTTGCAACAGTTTTTATAACTACATTTTTGCATGGACTTGCATTAAAAATGTAATGACCTGTTTTGCCCATTGGGTCTCAGTAAAAATTGGGAAAAATGCAGGTATCTGTGTAAAATATAATGAAGAGAATTATTTCATGTTTGGCAAAATTTTTGTGTTCTGAATAACTGAAAACCATGCCAAAGTGTTACTCTGAGAAATAAATTTGTAGCAAGGTAGCTACAAATCATTATCGGGGGAAGGCTGATCCAAATACACATTTTGCACTAAATTTTGGAAGCATTTGGAGAACAGAGAACAGGTAGTCCTAATTTTTGCTCATTTCTCCCTCAGCAGCAAAATGAACTTCAAATATCAAGATGAAATACATAAATTTTACCCTTAAAGTTAAAGTTAATATGAATACATGGTTGCCCCCCCCAAAAAAACTCCCATAAAATTGGCATAAGCAAATTAAAATGCTCATTTTAGCTAATTCCTATATGAAGTTCAGCAGCTTAAATAGACTTTACTTAACAAATATTTACTGAGATAATACGCTACATATGGAATTCTTCCAGGTACACTCTTCTCAGCATTATGCCTAATTCTGGAGATTTAAAGGAAGTAAAATATGGTATGTACTTCAAGCAGATGAAGGAAAAATGGGAGGCTGGTACAGGCTGTTTGGTATAATAGTAGGGACTAGTTCTCGCCTGGGTGGAGATGGGCAAATCCCTTGGAGGAAATCAGAAAAAGTAATATATGAGTCACATCTTATAAGAAAAAAAATATAAAAAGACACTGTAAAAAATAAGAGTTTTCCCAGAGAATCACGTGAGCTATACCCATCAAAGTCGTGCTGTCTTGAGGACTGTCCTGTGGCTGGGATTGAGCTGTCGGGTGGTAGGAACCTGGACAGTGTGTGGAGGGCCTTGAATGCCATACTCTCTGGAGTTTGGACTGTATTTACCAAGTATCTGGTTTGTGAATCATAAAAATATAATAGATGTTAGTCATACGGCATGGGAAGCATTTTTCTTTTATGATATCAGACCCTCTCTTTTCTCAGTCCGTTTGGAATGAATGGATTTGAACCTACCCCCCACTATTGAATGGGCATTTATCTTTGACAAGCCCAGTTTAAGCATTCTTTCTTTTGGTCTGTAAGGCATATAAAGCATAAGTTAAGAGTAAAAAGATAATCACGTATTGGGGACTTTCAGGGCGTAAGCACTTTATATTGATGACATTACTAAATGAACAGAATATACGTATAGCCCAACGCACCGTTGTGAGAGCAAATAGAGAGAAGCTGAGATGTAAGCAGCAAAAAGGAAGCGAAGACACAGAAATCCCTGCACCTGTTGTCTCCACACGTGAATGCACACACGCCCAAGGTGAAAATGTCTTCCAAATGTTTAGTACCTTTAAAAAACAAAGTTGAGTTTTTTCCATTTTTTAACTAAAATAGCTAGAACCATTTTTAACTACATGAAAACAATAAAAAAAAGTGTATTTATGTTCAAACATGAGATAAGAGGATCTGAACTAGGAGAATAAATAAGAACAGAGAATTTGTATATAAAATTGGAAAAACATAATTAAATCCAAAAGGTAATGAAAACAGAAACATAACTTAGTATTATAGAGATTATGTAAAACAGGGACAACAGAAGCAAGATGAGAAGGTTTCTGGGTACCTAACTGATGATGCTTTTGATTTTTGGAGTTTTGGGTTGTAGATACTTATTTAGTTTTCACATGGATTTTACCAAACATGCAAAAAATAGGTATTTAACTCTAGAGAAAGTTTAGGTGAAAATATACAGCTTTGGGACTTTCTAACATAGTTGAGAAAGTACTTGGAGGTGAGTTCAAAATACTCATATCTCAGAAATTAAGGTTGGAAGGTATTCCATAGAAAGGGGTTGGGAAAGGGGTTTGGAAAATCAATAGTAGATTTTAAGCAAGGTCAGAGGCAGGAAAAGAAGACTGGATCTTGCCTGTTAAATGGCATCAGAATTACTTCCAAAATAGTGAAATGCTGAGCACAATCACCAAATTGGATAGGATTTGGGAAAGAAGAGAGGTGTAAAAACGAAGCAATAAACCTGGCAAAGGAAAAAAGGTATGGGGTGATACCTAAAGAAAGGCATGTCAGAAAAAGATCTAAAACATTTTTAAAACACTCAGAAGGTTCTTCTGAATGTATGGAAGGAGAAAGAGGAGAAAACAAAGTACAAAAGAGCTTTTAAAAATACACAGGAGCTTTTATGCAGTTCTAGAAGAAGTAGATTATAACTATGGGAATGGGCAGGAGATACTTTCACTGGAGCCTAGACAAAGTGAATATGTAAGATGTAAATTTAGTTTTGAGATAGAAGAAAGGAAAAAATAAGACATGACTCTTTTTCCTTCTATGAAGGAGGAGGCAGGGTGACATGTTTAGAAGAAGGACCCCAGGAGTGGGAGCTTAAGAATTAAGGTTCAAAACTGACTGTGAAAACAGAAAATAACCAAATGAGTTGATCAAGGAGTCATTTTTTCGTTTTTATTCCATAAATAGAATTAAGTTTCCTGAAACAGCTAAAAACCTACTCACAATGGAGCTTGTTATGTGAGGGACCTGATAATATTTGGGAGTATCTGAAAGTTAGGGCACTAAGGACAGGAAGCCTGATAGTGAAAGGTGTGACCTAGTGGTTGGTGGGAGGGGCGCAAGATTCAAGCTGGAGAATTTGTGAAAGGAAATCTGAAGGGGGAAGTAAATGAGGGGAACAGAACCTGCAAAGGGCAAGGTTAACTAGAATTTGTCATCATAGAGAAGCAAAGAAAGTGCAATGGCAGAGTCCAGATGTATAACCTGCATATTCTGACTTTAGGTTGAGGATATATCTATTTATAGATAGCACCATATAATGTACATAATGCTAAATATATTATTAAAATACTCAAGTAGAACAGAGCTGCAATTATTTGGCATGATTGGGGACAGATGAATGGGGTGAGGGGTCAGTGTTCCAGAAACTGGACTAGTGCATGAGTCAACAACCGGGTATTATGAGGCATTTGGGAAGTTGGAAAAGAAAAGTCAAAGAAAATGAAATAAACAGGAACATTTCACAGATTAGCTATATTCAGGAGAACATGTATTTAAAATAATTTTACCATGAACTTATAGTAATAAACATATTTACAGACTAGTAATATATTCTAGACCATAAAGTGAGGAGCATCTCCTTTTAAAATATAGTTTGGGGCATCAATTCTGTGATATTAATTTTTAAAGGTCATTGTTTCTCAATCAATCCAAGCACCTTTTTTTATAGTTAGGTGTATTTGAGTGGAATGTTGTTACACTTTCTCAGTTGACCAAATACCATATTCTATACAGCGGCGGTATGACATCTGAAAAGGAATAATATTCTACCTTTCCAAGAAAAGTAGTTGGTTTTATACTAGTTTGGTTTACAATTTAATAAATGACCCACACGCAAAGCATTTGTGAGAGACGGCATGTCGGTAAGGGGGAGTTTGGAAATTATAAACAAAACTACATTAGCGGGAAGCTGGAGTCACTTCGAGAGAAAAGGAAGGTAATAGATCAAGTTTAAATGGGCCACATTAATGGGAGTTATGGGCACCCGTCTCAGAATGAATATACCCCAAAGAATTTATAGAACACCTCTCATAATTGGAAAAAGACAGATTTTACAATTATCCTTGGGACTAGGCGCTGATAGAATAAAATACACAGCTTTAGTGCCGGGAGAAATGTATGAGGCCAAAGGGAGTGTTAGCTGAAAAAGAGAATGAAAGAGGAGGAAACACACAAACTATGCAACAGAATAGACCTGCAAATGGGCCCTGATGGGGAGGAGTATTCTGGACACATGGAAATATTGTACTCACATTAGAATTATTTAATTGCTCTTTAAAAGACCTAAAAATATTATTTTATAGTAAAACTATAGAAACCCAACACCATTCTTGTCACAGAAATATATTATCTCTTTGGAACTGTTACTATCTGGAATAAATTTTATTTATTTTATTTTGTATTAAGTCATATGCACACAGACCATGAATACATTGATGCATATGCGGGGTACAATGTGTTGACATTTTTATACAAGCTGATGTGCTTACATCATACCCATCAACATAGCTTTTGCCTCATGTACTTGATTATTGTGTTAAGACATTTATGTTCTACAGTTGACAGATTTGATTTGTACCTTCGCAGTATGCTCCATAGGTGTGGTCCTGCCTTTTACCCTCCCTCTATCAAACCCTCCCCTCCCTTCCCATTCTAATGGAATGGAATAAATTTTAGAGATAAAGTTTTACCTGTACTTATGTTGGGTTTGTTAAGAAAAGGTTAAGAAGTATTTGGTGAAGAAAAACATTCTCTGTAAAGCAATGTTTGGCAATTTTAACTTTCCTGTTAAATATCTACATGTTTGTAGGAAGAGAAGTACAATCTTTAAAAGATCTAGAATTTACATTTTTAAAAATATCACAGGGTATATCAAATGATAATTTCATATGCCATTACATAATTGATCCTGAATTAGCTATATTAGAGGCATGAGATTTTGTAGTCCTTTTATTGTTTTCATTTTATTTTTTTGCTTTCATTTTTGAAGCTAACTACTTTTATATTCATTCAAATAAAAAGACTACATATTTATTGAGATGGTCTTTTCTCCTCTCTTAAGACTAGTTAACAACTTTCCTCAACAGTGTTAAATTAAATATCATTATCAAATATTAGACTAATAAGTGTCTTTTAAAAAAATTAGCTTTTATCTTACAATAGTCTTAGATTTATAGTAAAGATAGTGCAGACAGTTTCCATACACACCAACCTCAGATTCCTATATATTATATATGTTAGTATTAAGCTTTTGATTTAATGAATGAATGATAGTAAATTGGGTAAATTTGAGGTTCCTATTAAAATTTCCAGTGAAATTGCCGAATAGTGAGTTAGAACTCTAAGAAGGCTTAGGTTAGATGTATGAATTTGGTACTTACTACTAAAAAGAGGATAGGTAATATCAAGAGGTAAGATAAAATCATCTGGGATGTGAGTTACTTAGGGAAGAAAAATGTGAGAATATATGGGGAGGAAAAAAAAGGACTGAGAGCCAAGTGTCGAGGTGTTCCCCATTGAGAATCCAGAAAGAAGAAAAGTAAAAATGAAAATCAGTGGTGGTAAAACAGACAAATAAGGAGAATGAAATGTTCTAATAAGCTAGTAAGAAGTGTTTGAAGACGTGAACAACCCTGTTAAATGCTCTAAAAGAAGGTTGAGATTGACCGTCAGATTTGTGAAGGTTTATCAGACTGATGATCTTTCCTTACCTCAACACGAGCAGTTTTGTGAAATGATATGGATATAAACCAGAACAAAAAGTGAAAGGAAAGAGGCTATAAGACTAGAGAACAAAGTGACAGGTTTATCTTGAACAGCAGTGACCCTCAAGCCTCGAGGGTTCCAACACCAGGACTTTAGTTTCAGGCTCCCTTGTCTAAAGATCGACTATGTTTGTCTGATCCACTCTGGCTGAGACTCCAGGCTTCCAGTTCCTTAGTCTTCATTCTGGGGCATGGGCTGAAGGGCCAGCAGTTTCTTATCACATTCCTCCCATGAGCACTGCAGAAATTCAAGAGAGGATCAAAATGACGGAAGAAATTGGCAAGCCTCTGCTGCTATCACATCCACTGGCATTCCATCAGGCGGAACAGAGGATCCTAACATGACCAGGTCTGGGAAATCCATACCACCAAATCTAGAGTAAGATGCCAAAAAGTCATAGGGAAAATATAGTCTGATCTACCACAGGGCTATTGTATCAAGTAGACATAGTTATGAAATGGTAGTGTGAGGCCCTGCTTACATTCGAACGAGACCAATCTTGGGGTGGGAAGTGTCCCCCATAACAGAAAGGGGGATAACGGCAGGAGCAGGAGTTAAGTGAAGTCAGAAGGAACAGGGTCCGTACACAAAGGGCTGAGCTTGAGTGAGAACAGGAAAGGTTACCGCCCTGTAATAGGAGTGAAAACTGAGAACACGTAGCTCAGTGGACTTGGGGTTGAGCGGATGAGGTGGTTCTTTTGTCATTCAATCTTGTAATCCTCCTTTTGTCCATATGTTGTCTGGCTTTTGTTTGGCCTGCCCCTAAATAATGCTTTTCCCCCAAAATATGTCTTTGTGGCCTTTCTCTTACTAGTTGATTGTCTGATAGAACTTATGCCACAACTTCAACTGTTAATCTATGCAAGTTAAACCCAAATCCGTGCCTCAGGCCTGGATCTGCCTTATTTATGCTCTAGCCTTTCAGGTCACAGTGCTAAAGAGCTTCCCTGGCAACTTCCCCTATTCCTCAAACAGCAAAGATTAAATAGAAATATTCCTACTGTGGGTCCCAAAAGGCACTATACACAGGGAAAACAGGACATTGTAGCTCAGTATACCTTTCTTTGCAAAATATTTATTACAGAATTTTACAAAATATTGTCTACATCTAGCTGGGCATTGTGGTGGATGCCTGTAGTCCAGTCACTTTGGAGGCTGAGGCAAGAAAATCACTTAAACCCAAGAGTTGGAGATTGCTGTGAGCTGTGACGCCATGGTACTTACTAAGGGTGACATAGTGAGACTCTGTCTCAAAATAAATAAATAAATAATATTGTCTACATGTTGGCCACCTGCAAAAAATTATAAATACTTTATACAATTTTGTAATGAATATTTTTTTAAACAAAAGTACACTTAGCTACAATTTCCTGCCTTCCCTCTGTATGGTGCCTTCTGAGACACACTATATCATCTCTTCTATTCCTATTGCTTATAATATTGCTTTGATCTTACCAATCTACATGACCTAAAAGCTCAAGGTTATATTATTCCTGCAATTCTTTTAGATGATATTTAGTATGTGATCCTGATTTGTTGATTTTTTTAACATTGTATCATCCAATACAATTTGATTTCCTATCTAATCCATTTCTATATATTATTTATTCAGAATTTATTTAATTTTCATAGTTATAAATTAACCTGATTGAATGAAAGTCCCTGAGTGAAATCTTACATCCACATACACACAAACTACATGTGTATGATGTGAACCCTCAACCTTGGACGTCCCAGCCTCTAGAACTATGAGAACTAAATCTCTATTATTCATAAATTACACAGTGTCAGATGTTCTGTTAATAGCAGCATAAAATGGACAAGGCAGAGAACAAATCAGAGTGAGGATAGAGTATTTGTGGATCCTTCACTTGGTTTCACCATGAGTTAGTTGTCGCTCTTTTGAAGGGTGACACTCTAGCTCTCTGGGACATGGTGATGGCTACATTTTTTGCCTTGTCAGGTAAGAGATGATACCAGCTTCCTTCTTGCTGGTCCTGGAACAAGACACCAGCATGTGTTCAGTGACTTGACTTCTACCATACATTTGTAACAAATCTCCCTTTTTTAAACTTTCTCAACTACCCATTTTTCTTTACTGTTCTTTTTTTTTCTGAAACCAAGATTAATGTGGACCTAGAATGGTCTGTTAGTTTGCTCTCAATCAATATTCAATAGTTATTTATCAAAGTATCTTCTGTTATAATAAACAGAGAACTTTCATTGATTGACACACACATACACACATACACATATATATATATATAATTTCACTATATAAAATACATATATACATATATATTTTTTACTAAAGCTTTAAAATCAAGAATGTTTAAAACAAATTTGAAAGGAAGGTCTACAGAGACCAGAAAGCTATACAAAAATGACAAAGGAGATCTAAAAAAATAATAAAATCCAGCTTTGAAAAAATAGCTTTAAAAAAATATTGCTGAACAGGTTTAAGAGCAGTTATCCCCTGATGAAAATAGCCAGTAAACTAAAGTGTTGGAGGAAAGTGCCTTAATGTGGCATAGAGAGGTAAAAGCATTGGATGCTCATAAAAGTTAAGAGACACACAAAACTCAGTGAGAACATCTCGCATAGTTTTTGTTTGTTTGCTTTTTTCCGAGGAAGGCATTCCCAGAAGAAAAGGAGACAGAAAACTGCGACATAGGCAGTATTTAGGAGATTATTGGTAAGAATTGTTCAGATCTGTTCAAAGACACAAATCCATAGATTATAAAGACCCCCAAATCGTGCATTGTATAGATAAGAGAGTCTCATGCTTAAAGAAATCATTGTGAAACTGCAGGAAATCAAAGGCAAAATGAAAATCTTACAAGTAGCAAGAAAAAGAAAACAGAGAAAGAGTACCGTCAAGGATGTGGAAGTTAGAATGAGCCTTTCTGTCCTACAGCAACGATGGAAGATCCATGTTAGTGGAATTAAATAGTCAGGGTAGTGAATGAAAATGTCTCAAATGCAGAATTCTGTACATGGCGAATGTTTTCCAAAAACAATAGTTATTTAAAAAAAAACAGAAACATATTCCATTATTACTGAATACCAGAATATCCTAACTCAAAAAAAAAAAAAAAAAAGACCTGATAAATTAAAACCCATTAATTTCTCTTAGGTCAGTTTTTTCTACACACGCACCCACACACACACACAATATGCATGTGACCACAATGTATAGGAATTGTTACATATCAATAAAAGATTTTTAAATGTTTCTTCTTGATTTCTGCTGATCATATCTATTGAGAACATTTTGGAACTGTTTTTGTTATTTTTTTCCAGTTTGACATTATTTTCATATATAACATTTGTAGCTTCTCTATCTTCACTGATGTTACTGATGAAAATGTTGCTGACAACTGCGTTTGGCATAGTCCTTACACAGCTGTATGTAAGGTCTAAGTTAAGAACGTTAGTTAGCTCCCCTTTACGCTGACCAGTCTACCAAGAATGTCCTTTACAGGAGGCCTTGGTGCTCTGGTTTGCACGTGAGCTTTTCTCTCTGTGGCCCAAGTGTTACCCTTCTATGGGAGTTGACCCTCCAGCTGCAGGAGCCCCATTGCTTGAGCAGAGAGCTGGAACATCTGAGGGTTTCTGTCACTCCCCCTATTGTGCTGGCCCACAGCCAACCACTAGATTCAAGACTAAAATATCCCACCTTCCTTGCCTCTAATTTGACAAATTCAGATGACATTTTTTTCCATACTGTCTTTCATGATAATGTGCTAGAATCTCAGTGACTGTTTGAACATAGGACGTGTAAGTATGTTCAGTATTTCATTTGGATAACATGTGTATAGTATTAATTTAAAAGAAAGTTCAAATGGCAGTTAAGAAAGTGCAAATTAAAGCCACAACATGGTTTGACAATACCATTCCCACTAAGGGATAAAATTTAGTAGTTTCATTATAATAAATATTCCTAAACAATGGCAACCCTCGGATGCTCCTTTGAGGATAATCTGGGATTGTGCGGAGAAATGGAAGATATAGGTTCCACACTATGCAACAATTTAAATACTAATACATTAACCAGAGGTATGTGTAAGAAAGTTCATGACATTATTTTTAGTGGGGGAGTAAAAAGTAGAAATAACCTTAGTAGCTACTGACATAAGAAAGGATGGATTGATTTTGACATATTCATAAATGAATGACGGCTGCATGTGTCACTGTGGATACATTTCAATAATTAAGTATGCAGGTGATGAGAAGAAAGTCGCAGAAGAATAGATAAGATTTGGTGCTATTTTTAATTAGGTGTATACATACAGAGGTAGATAATAAATTTAGGAATATACATAAAATAATATAGAGCATAAAAATTAAGATAGTGATGGTGAAAATATAGGCTTATTTGGAACAACAGGATAATAGTATCCTGAAGACTTCTGAGGGCTGAGGTCTGATATATAGGGGCATTTGATTTGAGGCCAGAATGAACACACACATTCGCCTATTCATTATTTTTCTTCCTTTAACCTTTAGGTACATATTCCTGATTCAAATATAAGCATCATGATAACTTTTAAAAGGGACTAAAATGTACTTAGTCCTCTAGTTGTCTTTGTTAAAAGTATTAATGTCTTGTGCATCCTATAATGTTTATCCAGAGTAAAAGTTGAACTGAATTGATATGTCAAATATATCCTTCTCTTTTAACTATCTAGCACATTTGCTCATTTCCTATTGTTGCCTGGTAGATACAGCCACCTTTAATCTCATGTAATTTTCTTTGAGTGGCAATATTCTGAGAAAAATGATCTTCAAAGGATAGGAAGGTTCAGAAGAGAAACCTGTTGAAACTCTTCCCCTGTACCTATTTTTTTAACAGATTGGATTAGTACCTATTTTTTAACAGATCTGATAAAAATGGCTTTCAAATGTGTTCAGGACAGTCTCAGTCTAATCTGATCATGTTTCTTAGGCCTAAAGTTTTCTTAGGACAGCAAAATAAATAAAGAATGGGATTTTTATCTCTATATAAATAATAAATAAGTTAAAATATTTAAAAATAGTTTTATGTTGCCAATCCACATATACATATTATTGAGAGAAAGACTCATTATTATTACAATTATTTAATTTTAGAATTTTAAAACTAAAAAGACAAATGGGCAATAAGTCAGAATAAAACAAATTTCTTTCTAGGAAAAATCAGATATGGACCTTATAATATCTAAACTGTATGGATATATTTACTGTCATCATTTTATTTTCTTCGTCATTAAACTAGAGACAATGTCACCCATGGAGGATTGTATACCAGGGGGAGGGAACTGATACTTATAAGCTCCCTGGTTTGAATTAAGAGGATACCATAACTTTAATATGCAGAGATCGCAAAACATTAGAGACTCCGAGGTTTTCAGATGAGAAGTTCCGTTTTGGGGTTTTCACGGTGATGTTAGACAGTGTAGCTTTCAGAGCGATAGAAACCACAGAGAAAGGGATCATGCTGAGATAAATGTAATCACTCACCAAGCAGTTTCTTGGTAAAATCACCTTATTTAAAAGGCAATTACCATGGGAAAACAAAACTATAATTTCAAAAATGGAACTCTGAACTTAAAGTACAGCAACATAGGAAAAAGAACAATTCTGGATAGAAATAATCAGATCAAATTAAATAATCAGTTTAATTTCCCTTGTGGAAAATTTCTACTGGGGTGGGGTGAGATAAAGAAGAGGAGCAGAGACTTGAGAAACCGCTGAAAGCACGTCTCCTTTTTATTTATTTTTTTTTTATTGAATCATAGCTGTGTACATTAGTTCAATCATGGGGTACAGTCTGGGGGCTTCACATGCAATCTGAGATATTTTTATCAACCCGATTGACATACCATTCATCATATTTTCTCGTTTACTATATGAAAACATTTTTGATCCGTATTTAGAAGTTTTCTCCTGACCCTTCGAATATGTACCACACGTGTGATCTCACCCTTTGTCCCATCTCCCCCCACGCTCTCCCTCCCCTTCCCTCCCTCTCCCCTTTCCCCGTCTTCCTGTGCAATAAATGGGTTGTAGCCTTCACTTGAACGATAAAGAATTTGGAACCTCTCCTTTTTAATGATCTTGGTTTGTGTGTGTCCAGAAGCAGCCCATGGGACATTACTAGTTCCTTCTCTCTCTTCTTCCTCTTCTTTATCTTGTTTTCCCCACCTGTAGAAATATTTTCTGAATACACATTTCTTCAGAAGGAAAATTAAACTGACTATTTAATGAGTCTAATACCTGCCAACATAAAAGAAAAACTCAATTCAATTCAAGTTGGGGGGAGGAAGGGGAGAGGGAGGGGGACTGGTGTGCTCCCACCTAATGGGAACTATCTAAGGGTATAGGGTGCACCTTTTGGGTGCCAGACACAACTACTGCAAGAGACTCTACCCAACAAATGCAAACATTGTAATCTAGTTATTTGTACCTTCATTTTAACGTGAAATAAAAAATAAACAAATACAAATTAAGATTTTAAAAAAAGGAGAAATTCTCACTGTCTGGAAAAGTAATGAAAACTGGTATATTTGCTATTAGATATATTTATTATTTCTTCTAAAGTCAGATAACTTTTGCTAAGTCTTTGGGCATGTTTGTAATCTGAAGCTCTACTCTATAAAGAGGATGGTACTTATTTTATTAACACTTATACATGACTCAAGTTGTTAAAATAAAGAGCATGATGTGAGCCCAGTGACCGCGCTGTGCTAATCTAGTGAGAACATGCCCCCACCTAGTTTCCGTAAAGGAAAACATTAATAGATTTTAGAAAAAGGTAATACAGAACTAGGTGTCATTTTGATATCCCTTCTTGAATGTGAGCAATTTTAAGATGACGATGCCTAAAAACTCATCTAAATGGAAACTTTGATACTTATGGCTTTGTTTATCAAAATCATTATTTATTTTATCTTATTTTTAATTTTTTTTTCATGATTGTTCCTTATTAGATGTGCATAAAGAGATACTGGATATAACATATTCATTAAAAGAAAAATATGTAAATATAATAAGAGTGAGGAGGAAATTTGAGAGTTTCTAGCTTTCTTAATTCCAGGCCAGAGAATACACACTTCCATCCACCAGGTGGGTTGTGCCGATAGACTTACATGGTTGGGAGTTATATCCTTTGCGGTACCTGAGCATACCAAAGTGTTTACAGAAGTTAATTTGGGACATTAGTGAAGTCGATTCCTAGCTGTAATTTAGGTGTTGTTCTTTTTAGATAGCGATTTCTTTTAGATAGTAAGGCAATCAGATTTTCTCTGCAGTAAAGAAAATTTTAGATCTTGCAAATTATTTCACATGCTGCTCCATTTTTTGATGACTATGGCATGGGTGATTACGAAAGAGAAAAACAAACCTAGGGTGATATCAGTACTTCAGCTTGTTTTCTAATATCTGTACATAGTTGTTAACTGTGTAGTTTGCTTAAATTATCTCATGGTGCCCCTTAAATTAAAGATACAATCTTATTCTTACCATGCCATTAACTGCCTATAATCTCTGAATTTGTTTATGCTTTATCTGGTTTCCTGTGGGGCTGCCTCCTCACCTCAGCCTGCACACTCTGGAACTGCTTCAGGCTTATTACTGTGATGTGGGAAATCATTATAATATGTTAATTTACTAGACTGATATGACTTTAAATGAAGCTCTTATAATGTCCTGCCTTCCAGGCTGTCCACATTCAGTAATCCCTGGGACAAAATACTATTTTGGGATATGGTTATTCAGAAAAAAAAAAAGAGAGAGAATGTTATAGGTTTTTTTTTTTTTCCCTATAACCCAACCATTTTCATGATATCAGTTCTATAATTTCAGTGAAATCAATAGTAGCTAACATGTAGTGCGTGTTTCTGGATCAGGCAATCTCCCACATAATTCTCCCTGTTGTGCAGAAGAGGGCTGAGGGGTTGAGTAACTTTTACAATGTCACAGAAGTAATCAGGGATGCAGCCCTGAGTCCTCCCCAAGCTGCTCCCTCCAGGGTCAATGCCATCGGCCGCTGTTATATGACCTTCTGGCTCTCAGCACAGAGAGACAGGTGGTACTTCCATGTTTTAGTGTTATTTCTCTCTATATTAATCTCATCCATATATTTGTTTTCCTTAAAATTGAGTCTTTCTCTGTCATTCAGGCTAGAATACAGTGGCTCTATCATAGCTCACCACAGCTCACACTCCTGGGCTCAAACTATCCTCATGCCTCAGCCTACTGAGTACCTGACACAATAGGAAGGTATTAATATACCTGGCTTATTTTTTTAATTTATTTTTTATAGAAACTTGCTCTCAACTGTGTTGCTCAGGCTTGATTTGAACTTCTGACCTGAAGTTTTTCAGCTGCCTAAGCTCCCCAAAGTACTGACTATAGGCATAAGCCACTGTACCCAGCTCTCCTTTCCACATTAAAAAAATAATAATAACGACTAATTCTATTTTGGAAATGTGACTCTAGGGAAATACAGAGAATGGCTTGGATTTGTTCCTTTGGGGAATAAGGAATGACTGAAACAGTTTTTAAGAAGTAAGGAACTTGATTAGCTCTCAATTGCAGAAAACAAACCTTTCAGGGTATGGAGAAAAAAGATTGGTAAATATCTTTCCACTGACACAAATGACTTTTACTGTCTCTACCCCCGATTCTCATCTCCACATTTTCTCTCTCTCTTTCTCTTTCTTATAGTTTCTTTCTTCCCACTGAACTGCTTTCTGTTTTTCTGTTTTCCCAAGATGCATGGACTATGCCATTTCTTCGGCCCCTCTCCCACCATAACACACCCAACTTTCCAGGCTGAGCCAGGACTTCCTTTGAGGACCATTTCCTCTGTTTCTAGTCATTTAACCACTAAGGTTGAGTTGAAAATTTGCTTAGTGCCCAAAACTTTATGAGCATAGTTGCACAGCATTTGTCTTTTAACTCCTTTATGTCTCAACTCATGTGAGGGCTCTAGGTGGTCTTATTTATCCTCATTTATCTGCATTGCTAGAGTGCTATGCAAAATATCTAATGATGTTAGAATAGACATTCGGGTCCTAATGCCAACGTGAAGGTTGCCTCTTCTTCCCTACTTCCTTCCATGGTATAGACCTCTCTGGACAAGGTGGGGTTAGGGAAACATGTGTAGGGTTGTTTCCCCTGGATATGGGAAAGAAGCAAGTGGTAAATCTCATGGGGCAGCTGGTGAGAACTTAAATTATGTCTGGCCATGGCTTTCAGGAAGCCAGAAAGAGTTCTGACTTCCACACTGATGCAGGGTACAAGATACCCCGGTGTAACAGGTGTTAGCTTTTTAACTTTTAAGTTTATATATTATGGAAAATTGCCAGGGGACAGAAAGTGGAGGACAGAAGCTTCAGATAGTACTATTCCAAAATGTAAGTCAGTGTTTCAAAGCCAGGTCAGTATGCACAAAGTGAGTATCAGCTGTGCTCATATCCTCAGTCCAGAGTGCCCACAAGGAACCAGCTCCCAGGTATGGAAGGATGAGAAAGAGGGGGACAGTGAGGGAGGAAGGCAACATGGGTGAGAGAAAGAGCTTATCAAATTCCAAGAAGTAGAAATGTACAATGTGGCTACGTCCACTGCGCGAGCATGCAGTCCACACAAGCACACTGTAAACTGGGACGGGTCTCCCGATTTTTGCAACCTTGTGCTCAAGGAAAACCTCGCTTACCATCTATGCATGAAATCCTATTTCCTTTCTGCCTTCAGTCCCAGATGCAGTTGGGCAGTATTTTGCCAACTGTGAATGAAAATAAAATTTTGTTAAGAATTTTATAGCCATGGAAGATGAAATTTAAGTCAAATTTTACCTGGAAGCATAATATGTAAAATAAAATCTGTTTTGAGTGCTTATCTCTGTGGTTACAAACATACTTTCCCATCTTGGGAGTGTGAAGAATCGTTGGGTGTTAAGACTGTAATCTCAGAGACTATAAAAATCACCACAAAGTACACTAATTCTGAGAACCATGCCCCTATACTGAGGGCTGCAAAACCCACATTAGCATTCCCTGAGTTTCTCCGATAGCATTTGAGTTAGTCAGAAGAGAAAGGATCATTCCAGGGAATTTCAGGAAGGAAAAATTAGTAAAGATTCAGGTTTTCAAGGAAAAAGAAATCTTTGGAACATATAAAATAAAAGAAATACATCATAGAGAATTTGTGGAAGATAAAATTTATGAGTATTAAGTCATTGATTTATTAAATAATCAAGAGAGCTGCTGCTGTCTTGGCTGCATACTAAATAATGTCCCACACTGCTACGCATTGAATATTTGCTGCTTTCCTGAAGTATAGAGGAAAAGACATTATTAGCATGGACTAAACCAATGACACCTACAAGGTATGGAGAAGTTATGTGAAGGTGTGTTATGGGAACAAATAAGGAAATAGAAGAATGAAAGATGGAATTGGAGAAGGTGATACATTTTAGGTACAATGTTAAAGAAATAGTCTCAGTAGAGAGGACAATGGAAAAGAGACCAAAGGGACAGTGGAGCTGGTGGAGAAAAGTCAGGGGGGCGTAGAACCAGGAGAGGACCAAAGTGAGTGCACGTCCCATTGGGAGCAAGTAAATTGGGTCTCTTCCTGAACAGCAGCAGGGCCAGTGTTGCTAAAGAAGGGAGAGCGCCAAGGGGATGCGAAAGAGTTGGGAAAGGGTTGGGAAAGTAAATCACATCCCCTCGCTTGGAGAGGCCTCTGTGAGGCATTGTCATTGATTGCATTCCACTTGTAACAGGTTGTCTTTGTGTTGAACAAGCACACCAGCGGTGCGTTAGTGCCTGTGATGTAAAATCATCCAAATACTCCTTTGTTTTGAACGTTTATGCCCCCAAAATCTATATGTTGGAATCTTAATTCCTAAAGTGATGGTATGAGGAGCCAGGGTCTTGGTGAGGTGATTAATGCCCTTGTAAAGGGACGCCCAGGAGAGGCCCCTGCCCTCTTGTGCCGCGTGAGCGCAGAGCAAGAAGCCATTGCTTGCAGAGTGGGGGGCGAGCCCTCCCCAGGCACCAAGTCTGCCCTGCTCTTTTCCTGGACTTTCCAGCCGCCATAACTGTGAGAAGTAAATGTCTGTTGTTCATATAACATCTGGTTTATGGAATTTAGTTGTGGGAGCCCTGGTGCACCGAGACAATACCCAGAAGAGTTTCAGCTGTGGTAATCTCTGTAGAAGTAGATTAGAAATAATTTTAATTTTTACTGTCATAGAAAATTATAAACAGGATTATATTCAGTCATGAATTAGTCCATCCTTTAGTTGAATGCTATGTAGTTTGTACCATTACAAAAAATATGGATCAAAGTGACGAAGCATTGTAGATATTGTCCAAATTATTATATAGTACATTCAAAAACTAAATGCATAACAAATATCCTCCTCAAAATTAAATTTAAAAAATAAGAAATAAGATTCTCTAGATATATTTAACCACTGTATGCTTATATAAGAGCCCATATAAATATTAATGATAATACTACTAATAACAGTACTGATAATACTAATTTAAATAAATGTGTTATTACTTGAAACACAATCAAACCAATAAAAGTGAGCTCTCCAGACTAGCGAGAAGCAATTTGAAGTCAAGTGTAGAATATGCCTAGTGTCTGAGGTGTCAATGAGAATTCATATTACAAAAGGCTTTCTTTAGGAAAAATGAAACTGATGCACAAAGTAATTGACTTTTTAATCGACATTTATGTGTTCTTGACTTATTTTTGTATTCCAGGAAGTCTAATAATTCTATTACTTAGAAGACTTTATATGAGGTTAAGTAGAAAAAATTAAGGAAGTTTTCAAGTGACTCCTCTCCTTGAACTTGTCTTCCTTTGAGAGGGGACTGGTCAAAAGCATGGTTTCCAAACTTTCTTCTGTTTCCAATTTGGGGGGGGGGAAGGTAATCAGGAAACAGAATTAAGATAGAGCTTATAAGGATTTATCAAGTACCACACAAGAGACCCTGGAAACTCTGTTGTTGTTCCTTCAAGGAGAGTCACTGTGGCTCGACTGCACTCAGTGTGACACTTCACTGGAAAACTAGTTCCTTGAAAAGGGAAATTCTATTTCAGCAGCTTACAGTGGGCATCTGGGGTGTCTTAGAGCATGTATTGACCCTGTACAGACCAGCACATCAAGTTCATGCTGTGGAGAAAGATTCCCCAGATTCAAGGAACTTACCTAATACTCTGTTCATCAAAGATGTGAAGGAATAAGCATTAAAATTTGAGGAAAAATGTATCATAGTATACATACAGCATATATAGTGCTGCCTAGTATTTTTAAATAGAATCACAGAATTTTAACACTAAAGTAGACCTAAATTTAGTTGATTCTTAAAAAATTATAAATTTAAAAATGACCTTTTTGATTCAGAAAGACAATTCGAGTTGATACATAGAAGTCCAGAATAGTTTTGTTGCTATTCTGTGTTGTGTTTATTTCTCTTTTAAGCATCTCTTTTCCAGTTTTTGGGTCTCAATGAAATTTTACAGAGAAATATTGCTTAATAGATGTTAATGTAATTCATTTGTTCAGTTTGAGGAAATCCTTTCAAAACATTCAAGTTTTATTTTAAAGCTCCCAGAAAGTTTTTGAGACCTATCAGGCTAGATTGAGAAAAAAAATATATATATATACACACACACGTACACATACACACACACACACATACACGTACAGAGAGCAGGAGAGTGAGGAGAGATACACACACACATATATATTTACTTTGTATATAGATGTAGTCATTTATAAGAAGATAATTGTGCTAAGTTTTCAAATGTTCTGAGCACAAATTCAAGGTGGTTCCTTATTGAGGAACAATAAAACAGTTTTCAGTGACTTACACAGTGTACACCTGCTTGTTAGCTAAAATTTCACAAGTACTGCCACAAATTAAAAAAGAAATCATAAAAGTGGGGACTTTATTGAAACTTAAAGAAGGATGTTTTAAATTGAGGCAAAATAACCATTGCAGCTGGGTAGTTTCTATTTTCCTTACTCAATTAAAAAAAACAGTACAGAACATTTCCGTTCCCCAAACTATGTTGAATCACTTGAGAAGGGCATGAAAGAGATTAATGCTGGCTGACAGTCTTGAGGATGTCAAATATTTGTTTCACCTGCTCTGCCTCTGAGAGCAACCTTTAGATCTATTTCTGGATATGTCTAAAAGGTTCATTTAATAAAGCATTCAATAAAACAGAATGATTTCTACCTTTTTTTTTCAAAGTAAATGGTAAAAAAACATTATTTAGAAATGAGAAGAAAAAAAGGAAATTATGAGTTTTAGTCAACATGGTAGTCAACCAAGAAATATTGATTGTTTCTCTTTATATATTAACACATTTACTTTCACAAGAAGGAAGGAAGGAAGGAAGGTAGGTTGGTTTTCCTTGGGGGATCACAGTGTTTTATTATGGAAATAAAATAAAAACTTTAAAAACAAAACTATCTTAAAACATACATGAATAAAAACTAGAAAATTAGCAACATAAAAAGTCATGTGAAAACTTGAAAAAAATAGTTCATAACTTGGGTAATAAATAAATGGAATTGATGTTAGCCTGAGACCTCTGTGGACCCACTATACCAAGCCTTCATTTTTACACAGTTTTAAAATGAGCTCTAGGTAGAGTTTTAAAAACCTACTCTGGAGCTGATTATTTAGAAGAATAACCCAAGATCAATAATGAAGGCGGCTGCACTGAACAACAGGCTTTCAACTTGGATGAAATAAACTTATATTGGGATAAGATGCCATCAAGAACTCTTGTAGAGAGAAGTCAATGCCTGGTGTCAAAGCTTCAGAGCACAAGCTATTTTATTAGGAGCTAATGCAGCTGGTGGCTTTAACTTGAAGCCAATGCTCATTTACCATTCTGAAAATGCTAAAGTATTCTCAAGAACCATGCTAAGTCCACTCTGCTCGTGCTCTCTAAAAGAAAGAAAGCCTGGGTGACAGCACATCTGTTTACAGCATGGTGTACTAAATATTTTAAGTCCACTGCAGAGACCTACCACTCCAAAAAACAGATTTGTTTCACAATGTTACTGTTCATTGCCAATGTTCTTGGTCACCCAAGAGCTCTGAAGGAGAGGTACCAAGAGATCAGGGTTTTTATGTCTACATTCACTCTGCATCCCACAAATCAAGGAGCACTTTTGACTTTCAAATCCTGCCATTTAAGAACTCTATTTTGTTGCTAGAGCTGCCATAGATAAAGATTCCTTTTATGGATCTGGGTAAAGAAAACTGAAACCCTTCTGGTTAAGATTTGCCATTCTGCATACAATTCTAAACAGTTGTGATTCACGGTAGAAAGTCAAAATATCAACATTAACAGGAGTTGGAAGGAAGTTATTTCCAACCCACATTGATGATTGTGAGGGATGCAAAGCTTTAGTGGATGAGTCACTGTAGATTTGAGGGAAATAGCAAGGGAACTAGAATTAAAAGTGGGACCTGAAGATGGAACTGAATTGCTATGATTTTATGATTGAACGTTATTGAAGGAGCAGTTGCTTTTTAATGAATGAGGAAAGAAAGTTGCTTCTGGAGATAGAATCTATTCCTGGTGAAGCTGTTGTAATATTATAATCTATAAACTTAGTGGCTAAAGCACTGGCAGCGTTTGAGAAGATCGACTCCAGCTTGGAAAAGCATTCTATTATGGGTCAGTGTCATCATTGTATGCAGCAGAGAAATCTTTTGTGAAAGGAAGAAACAACAGATATGGCAAAATTTATTGTTTTCTAATTTTGAGAAATTGCCACAGCCACCCCTACCTTCAGCAGCCACTATCACCCTGATCAGTCAGAAGCTGTCAACAATGAGGCAAAACTCTCCTCCAGCAAAAGGATGATCACTCACTGAAGGCTACAATGAATATTCACATTTCTTTGTCAGCAGAGTATTTTAAATTAAGGTACGCACATTTCTTAGGCATAATTCTATTGCACACTTAATAGACTATAGGACAGTATAAATATGACCCATAAATGCATAAGGAAAACAATAATTTTTTGTGACTCTTTATTTGAAGTATTCATAATTTTTGTGGTCTGCAAACCACAATAGTGCCAAATATTTATTATTTAGTCAATTTGCGTTACTAGGATCCAGAGCGCTTCTACCATCTAATAATATTAAAATCATTTAAAAAATACTTATCTTTGTAATATATAAAGGTATATATTTATATTGTAAAAATGCCTCTTTTATACATATGTATGTGTAGATGTATACATACATATATTTCAATTGCCCTTATCACTTAAATTATTGAATTTGGGTATAGAGGCATTTATTATATAACACATAGAATTTAATACCATGTCAGATTAAAAATCTATTGTCTTCATTTCTTGAAAGTATTTGAAGCAACTGTTGCTAAAGCCTAAACACAAAAAAGTTCAAGTGCAGACATAGAATTATTATCATCTCTCCACAAAGTCTCCCTTGGTAAAATACTTTTCAGGGTGTTAAAAAATAATAGATATACTTTTAGAAATTGCTGTAAACCACATGTGGTTCTTAAAAGACATGAAAAGACTGGAAGGTTTTGACTTGGTGCAGTGGGTCGCCTCGTGCCCTGATGTCAGGAAAAGAGCCTGATGATAACAAGAGATGCCCATGCCCATCCAACTTCCTTAAAGCAGATAATATTCTCTGAAAACCTTGAATGGTACATTTATTTTTAAGACTTCAAGGTGGATTTCCAGATTAATGTGACTTTCATTCATTGGTTTCTCTTTAGCACATTTTATGAACAATTGTTGAAAGTGGACCAATACACTATAACTTATTCAAAACCCTGGTATGATGGTGCCAAATGTGACATTTGAAGAAAGTTAGTTTTATACATAGCTGCTAAAATTAACTTGAAAATTACTATTCTTCAATAGTATTGTAAGTACATTAAAAAATTCTACAAATTATGAAAATATTTAGGGTCTTCGAGGCCATCCTTTGTAAATGGGGTGCTTCGTTTATTATTGCCTCACCTAGTGCCTTAGTCTCTCTCATTGACTGTGACAAAGCTTCTTTGTTTATCTGAATACCAAATGGGCAATGTTAAAGTAGATATTCTCGGAAGCCTCTCTTACTTACAAAACAACCCTATACAAAATAGAGTGGATAGTTGGATGTTATGCACTGGAATGTCAACTGTGAAATATGTTATTAAAAAATAGCTACAACAAAACAGAGCTCCACAGCATCATCGCATTAACTCCAACTCCCAACTCCGTAATGCTTTGTTTTTCCATAGCCTTCAATCTAAAGCAGGGGTATCCAAACTTTTGGCTTTTCTGTGTCACATTGGAAGAAGAATTTTCATCTTAGGCCACACATTAAATACTCAAACACTAACAAAAGCTGATGAGCAAAAAAAAAAAAATCTATGCGTAATATTTGGGATATCCACCACCACAGATAAGCAAAGCAGTCCTCACATAATAATCGGATTATGTAGCACCCCACTTTGACATTCGGAGAGTCTTTGAAAATTGATGAGCAGGTGCCAAGTTTGTGATCTCTAATATTAAAAAAAATGTACCTACCTAAGTATAAAACATCTTTTTTGATATTTTTTATTATAACAGTAAAAGAAAAGTGGGCAACATAAGACTAGTGGGATATTTGACACTGTATTTGTGAAACTAATGAGTCAATATCTGGTTCAGCTGCAATTTTCAATGATTTCTCAAGATGCTAATCAGATATGTTGGTTCTAATTTTACTCTTCGTGTGCCTCATTCTTGAAAATACTTGCTCATAAATGTAGATCTGCTAAAAAGTAACAACATGAATAAGGTGTCATCGTGAAGTTAAGGATGTTTGTCTCCAGGAAGATATGACCTATAAAATTCTGGGAAAGAAAGGAGTCATTACATTTAAACACTGGGAAGTAACATATTTATGTCAATAAGAATAGAGTCATAAATACACCAAAATATTTGTTATTTCCCAGAAATTCTCAAATCTGTTTTTAAATTATTGTATCAAATTTAAAATAAGGCTGCATAGTTTTTATTGTTAATAGGAATATGTTTAACCAATGTGTCAAAATGAATAAAATTGTTTGCCTTAATTGAGCTTGCCATAACTTTAGTTTCAATTGGAACGCAGTCATGGTTTGACATGTTATATGATACGTCAGTTTTCACCTTGAAGAAATTTGTGTTACTATTTAAATAAGCAGTTAAATCCGTGAAGAATGCAAAATCGGTAAGCCAGTTTTCATGTTTAAGTCCAATACATATTGGGTTTTTGGTACCATCAATGACTTGATAGAGTGATGCAGATCATAAGATCATTTCAACTTTTGGCTCTGATTTAGCTATCTTGCTTCTAAAATGAAAATGATGTTGCCATAGTCAGCATCAGTAACTTTAATTCCTGGAATTGGCCCTCACCCCTTTTGAAATTCATAATCTTGACAACAATTTGCCTGACATCCATTTCTAAAGATTTTGCACATAAATTTTCTCAATGTACTATACAATGATTCTTTATTAAATGTGAGTTTGAGGCAGTGATTGCCTCACCTTCTATTAATTTTAGTATTACCTCTCTTTTACTAACCATCCCAGGGCATCCTCAGTAACTACACCAGAGATGTTAACAAGGGACAAAGAAAATGAATTTAATGTATTTTTTACTGCTTCGCATAAATCTCTTGATTTATTTGTGTCTTTTAATGGCATTGAAGAAGCCGCTTCTTCAGTGACATTATATTCATCATCAATACCCCTAATAAAAATGGCAAGTTGCTATCCTCCATTGCCAAAGCATAAAATTAGCAACTTTACTCTCCAATCTTCTTTAAAAAGAATTTCTAATTTCTTCCATTTGCCTGGCTGTAGTCTGAAGAGACTGATTTTAGACATTTCTCCCTTTTATCAAGGGAATTTATATCCCTCGTGTTTTCATACATCTCTTAGTAAACTTACAATCAGTAAACGGTTTTGATTTTTTTTTTTTTGGTATTTAATATGCTACCATACAACTTAACTTTTACAGCGGAATCCAATGGACTTGAAATTTGTAAAGAAATTTTTGTTGAGAAGACAGATTATATTTAGTTCCACTATTTTGTCCTCATGACATAATCCTTCATGCACATCAAATTTGGCAGCATGTTGTCCCATATAAAGACTTCTTGAGTTAGAGTCTTTGAAAACATTCACAAATTTCCTATAAATTAAGTAGGGTGCCTTACTATTTGTCTTTAAAAAAAGGAGTCATCTGTCCACTTTCCATTAAACAATCTTCCTTCATTAGTATTTTTTCTGGGGTTCTGTTTTCTCTTGAGAGGTTGTAGAAGCCATGCTTAGAATTAAAAAAATAATAATAGATAAGAGACTATATTTACTTTTATTATAAAAATTAATTGTCAGGAAAATAGAAAGCAAGATGTGGGTCCTTGCACATCCCGGCCACTGATGCAGGATGGGGCCAAGGGCCTTCTATAAAGCATGGTGAGGAGTGTGTGAGGCACCACCCAGGTGTGGCAGTACCCATAATTATCAATTAAGAATTCTTACCTGATTTTTAAATGACATTAAAGGCCCAATGTTGCAATGGGTGGTGGGAATATTATTGGTAATTGCTGCTTTTCCAAGTCACCATGAGCACATGTAAAGTCTGATGGTGTCAGTTGGCCCTTAGAAGATAACCCTTTATCTGATTAAAAACTGGATATGCATGTATATAGTGAGAGAGTATATATATATATTTATTATATGGGACACTGCAAAATGATGTTGTTATTCACAAAGTTCACTCTCAGGAATTGTGCAATCAAATTCCACAAAAGGAGCAACAAAGGACCTCATCATGTTTTCAGTAAGTTGACAATTCCGTGTTGGGCTGCATTCTGAGCCTGCCTGGGCTGCATGCTGCTGGCCTGCTGTGGGTTGTTCATTCTTGATCTATAGTATTTAGTACTTTTGTTAAGTAATGTGATGTGTAAGTATCTCAAGGTTTACTAAGTAAGGCCCCAGATTTTTTTTTGCTTTTCTATAGACCAAGAACAACAAAAACAAAACAAACAAACAACAAAGAAAAAATAGAATCTGGGTAGTTTTCTTCTTTGTTGATGTCAATCACAGCCAAATCTGTGCTACAAAATAACTAATCAAAAGACAGGCATTTTCTTTAATATGTATTCTTAGTGATCCACCCATATTATCTATTCTCTTGTGTTTTCTTTTTCAATTACTGAGTCATTCATCTATTATTCTATTTGAATGGAAACCAGAACATACTTCAGGTTATCAGAGAAGATAAAAATAGGGAAAGTGAAACTATCCGGCAAGTGACTTTTTTTAAAATGCTAAAACTTTAGAAAGAGTCTTCCTTGGTAGCTCAGATTCAAGATTTTATCTTTTCCCAGTGTATTTTGTATTTTGAACTTCCATCCCTGCTTATTGCTTCATACCCCCACACACACACGTACACACATTGCTTTTGCATCCTGATGAGAAATGAAATGTAATTTAGGATACATATATACAATAATGAAGAACGATTTTGGAATTACCAAAGCTATGGAAGTAGGGTAGAGAAAATATAGGAGAATGTAGATCACCCAAAACTCTGTGAAATAATCCCCTCTCTGTTATCATATGACTTTAGGATGGCTGCTATCATCTCCAATTTACTAAATCAAATTGTCAGCACAGTTAACTGATACACCATATGCACATATATCCAAGTGGATTTTGCACACAATAAGGGCTCTTTAAATATGACTTTTTTCCCTGCTCCTTTTTTTTTTTACAAAGCAAAGAAGACTAAGATTTAGGGGGTAATAAAGGATTGCAAATCATTTAAATTTTTAGGATTGTTAATTCCTGAGCTATGTTTTTCTATACTGGCAAGATTTATAATATACCATTATAGAAGATTAGTTAATTTAGCAATTCTTTTTAAAAACTTCTACTGATGAGGACTTTCATAACCTTTGAAACTATGTCTATACCTACATTTTTTGTCTTACAAACATCCAACAATATCACTCAACCCTTCCCCATAGAAATACAAAGATTTATGTCATTTCTTCTACCAATTTCTTGTTCCACTCCACACATGGCTTGTTATTTATATTAGTTCCATCCTTCTAAGGATAATTTCTGTAATTCTAACAATATGCATGTGAACATTGTTTTTGTTGTCGTTCATAAAATTTTGTTGATTTCTTAAGCTTCCATGTAGTAAGATGAAGGCATTAAGCCCTTGAACTTTTTCCACTTTAAATTTCTTCTAATTATGTGCTTTTTTAACCATATTATTGTGACTAACAAATCTTTACAGCAACCCTAAGCATCTAATCTGACAGTACTCTGGGTGAGGAAAACCAGTTTATATGGTGTTACTGTCCAAGAGGTTCATAGCCTGCTGCTTGAGAGAACCGGCACAGAGACAGCTGGTGTTACTGCAGGAAAAGGGTTTAGTTGTGCAGAGCAAATTTCTCAAATCTGCCTCCTCAAGAATTTGGGAGACAAGGTTTTTAAGTAAAGTTTGGTGGGCAAAGCTATCAGGGTAAAATCTTAGGTTGATTTCATTCCCGGGTTTGGAGTCACAGTTCCAGCTGAGTCAGTTTCTTGGGCACCAGTCTAAGTGGGTCAGTCATTCCACTGCAAGATACATCAGAAACTACTTTTAGGTTTCAAAAGGTGATAACATATACCTATGGAAAGAGGTAAGAATCTTTATGACTACCTGCTATGTGACTCCAGAGTAGCCACATCGACAGTAACTAATTATTGTCATCAATTTTAGCTAGACCTGTTCCTTTACTGAGTATTGGGGCCCTTACTTCATTTCTTGCCTTATAACACTTTATTAACTTGTAAAAAGTGGCTTCAATGGCTAAACTTATTATACTTACCTCAATTGTTCAGTTTGGTGTAAGTGAGAGTATACTTATGTTTTTACAGTGGCCCTATCTCACAATCCTGGCATCAATAAGCCTCTGTTCTTCAACACTGCCTGTTAGATCATTTAATTTTAATTAAGTTTATCTTTCTATTGTTTCACAACCTCAAATAGTGACTGGGGCTAAAATCTTAATCTGTGAAGTTTTATTTAGCCAAAATTGAGGATGCACCCTGGAAAAACACAAACCAGAGACATATGTGTAGCTGTTTTTCCAAAGGGGAATTTGGAAGCGTTGGCATTTGAAAAAGGATAGGACCTTTTTTAAAAAGAATAATTTTATTAAAACATAATTGTGTACATTGGTGCAATCATGGGGCGCAATGTGCTGACTTCATATACAATCTGAAATATTTTGGTCCTACTGTTAAAGATAGCCTTCATGGCATTTTCTTTGTAGAAAGAAAAACAATGAGTGTCAGGTGGGAAGGTGAGAGAGACCAGATAATTATATTCTTTCTGGACCCAAGGAAATCTACATTTTATGTAAAGTAAGGCTAACATTAGCAGAGAAAATAACCAGTGAAAGTGGCTTCAGTTATGTAGATGACCCTGACTAGATGAAAGAATGTTTGAGCCTCTCTTTTCTCTTTTTTGGTTCTGGGAAGATAAACTTATAATGCATTATGAGTGTACAACCCACTGGAATTTAGCTTTTAAGAGCTAGACTTAGCCGGCAGACCTAAACTCATAAGTTGCGTGTCATTGTTTCTAGGAGATCATCAAGGAGCTTCTTTAGTAAATATCCGTGGGGCCAGTCCTTTATAGGCGCTGAGCTTTGTACCTTTCCTTTTGCATAAACAGTGTGTGTATGTGTGTGTGGGGGTGTTTTGTGAATTTTATTTTCTTTAATATGTTTTAAATAATTATATTTTAACATCTAAGACACCATTGATGAGATCTTATCTCAAATATTCCTCCACATACTAGATTAAAGATTCATCTTTTCTGTACCCTATATTATCTCTATCTCTTCTGCAGTCTGGTTTTGTTTACATATCTTTTTTATTTAATTTTTTCTAGTGTTCCTTGGTTATTCATTCACCATGGCAAAAGAAGTTCATAACTGACTCATCTTCCCTCTGTTGAGAAAGTAGAAATGTTTGTCTTTTTGATCTCCACAATCTATGGTATTTTTCCTCTGTCTATTATTTTCATTAGAAAAATAAACATTTCTTCCCACTTTCCAATTTCAAGAAACTTGACAACCTCCCACTTTCTTTGCTGATATGGGAATTTTCTTTTTTTAGGAAAATGTAAATATTTATTTTATTGTTTATTAGAAGAGAAAAAGGCAAAGACTATCTTTTTCAGATAGAGAGTTGAGATTTACCTTGTCAATTTGTTTTTTCTCTTTTGTCATAGTCGCTTCAATAGATGGACATATTTATTCCCAAAATTTGTTTCTGCATTATAATTATTTGTGGACACATAAACTACATTCATAAAAACATCTTTAGACACTGTATATTCTGTCTTATGGTTAGAATTTTAGAACATTATTCCCTTAATTCTCTTCAGTAAGAAGATGAATCTACTCATTTCTGCAAAGTATTATTTTGTGTTCATTTTTTACATAATACTTATAATTTTTGAAAGCATATGCTAGCACTAAAAGTCCATTTTTTTACCAGAGCTCAACAGATGTCATTCTTATGAAATATGTGACAGGCTGCTACCTTGAAACTCTGTGCCCCCAATGCAGCAGTCTAGAAACCCTGCATCTCGGAGTCTGCTTGGCTCCCTCTTGACTTCAGCTTCTTCTGGCAAATCCCACTATCTTCATCTTTCTATGTAACTTACTTAACTAAAATTTGAAAGTGAATTTTTGCCTGATTTTATGAGATAGTCTTCAAGTTCTAGGAAACCTCATTTATAATATAAAATCCCCATGAGGCCAAAAGATAGGATGAAGATATGGTTTCAACTCCTACAGGTGAAAAATCAATCAATCAATCAATCAATCACAGATTTGATTGTCTTTTTGGAGATCTAGCTCTGTCTTTAATCAGAATTAATTTGTTTTTGTTGTATATAATTATGACAATTTCAAATTGAATTATAAAGGATTATAATCAATTGTTAGGTTAGAATGTTTACTACTTACCTGATAAAGGGGAAAAAGAGTGCAGGAATACTAGGGATGGTGTCTGTGTATCACACGGGCATGGAGAAAATGTTTTCTTAGCTAAATAGCCTTTGTGTAAGATGTGTGTACTTTCAGAAAGCTTATCTTGACAACAACACTTTTACATGCAATTTGAATGTTGAATGTCTTTAAATATGACAGCTTTTATAGAAGTCATTTTGAAACTCAGAAGAATTATTTAAAAATATTAACAAAATGTTATTGGTCAAAACCTTTATATTTCAACCAAAATTGCCTAGGAAGTAAAAGCAAATAAGCCTTCCTCAACTTGATATTATCTTCGTTTTTAAATACAAAAGAATGATTTGAGAAGGGATTTAGAGTAAAACAAAGGGTAACCATCTTTCATACCTCTTACCACAATAGAATATCAAGTAGTCTCACTTTCTGTTTGCCAGGTTGAAGACTATTATTAATACACAAAATAACATTCTGCTCTAGTAAGCTTACAATTCATCTTGCTGCTATAGGACTAAAGAAAGCAATGTTATGACTCTTAGAAATTTCACAGTGTTACATAAGGTGTAGCAATGAGCAGCTTCCTAAGGTACTCTAATGTGAAAGAAATTAAATGCCTTAATAAAGAGGATAGCTGAAGACTTGATGATCTTAGCAACGCATATCATAGTTTTCTCCATCTTTTAAAGATGGCTCTTGGTGAAATCAATTTTATCTTTTTAATGTGCCTCTCAAAGAATTTTTAATTTGCAATTTAATTTTTTTTGCTATTAATATTTTTATGTTCAGCATTTCATTAATTGGGGTAGTGAGAAAAATATTTCAATTAAATCTTTATAAATAAAGAAAACTGAGATACAGTACTCCATCTTTATCTGAAAAAGATATGTTCCAAGAACTCCAGTGGATGCCTGAAACGAGGCCTTGGATAGAATTCTACATATACTGTGATTTCGTTGTGATTACCAAGACAGCTACCAAGTGACTAACATATTGTGGATCCTCTAGACAAAGGCACGATTCATGTCTCAGAGATGCAAGCAGGGTCACGTCAAGATTTTATCATCCTGCTCAGTTTAAAATTTGTAAATTATTTGGTTCTGAAGTTTTCCATTCAGTATTTTAGGTCTGTAGTTGACTATGGGTAACTTAAACCTTGGAAAGTAAAAGCACAAATGAAGGCACACTACTATAATTTTAAAGGCATACTCATCAGATTCAAGATAACTTCATCCACACATATGCAGTATATTATCACCATCAGTACTGGTTTTTTACTGGTATTGCCTATGGACAGCAACAAATAGATGCATAAGCTGACTGAAAATGCAAGCTCACCTTTGAATTAGATCTCACAGGGTCTATTTAAGCTAAAGTGCTCAAAGTGTATTTCTTCAGAAAATAAAACAAAATTGTTATTTGAATGGAGCTTACAAGAATTTTATGGATTTCATCATGTAGGACATAATATATAAAGTATCAAAGCCACTTTCATTCATAAACTAGAGATATTTCATCATTTAAGGTCAGTATGATGAGAAATGCATTACCAAACACTATAATGAAATACCAGGATCAAGTTCTAGGCTGACTTATCTTTAAATTTTCTCCTTATGATTATACACACAGCCATCTTAGCATTTATACTGTTAAAATTTATAAAAATTATAAGAGGAGAACACAGAAATTCATCCTCTTTGCATATTACAAACAATTGAAAAGAGGTTAAAAAATAGTACCTGCAAAGTGCCTTTCTGTTAAGTGTATTGACTGTTATTTTATTTTTTGGAATAAAAAGGATTTGTAGACCTATTCTATTTTTTTTAATTTTAATAAAATCATAAGTGTGTATGTTAGTGCAATCATGAGGCACAATGTGCTAACTTCATATACAATCTGAAATATTTTCATCAAACTGTTTAAAATAGCCTTCATGGCATTTTCTTAATCTCTATAGGCAGACATTGGTATTCTGCATTTAATAAGTTTCACCTGTACCCTTCTAAGATGCACCGTAGGTCTGCTCCCACCAATCACCCTCCCTTCACCCATCCTTCCCCCTCTCCTCCTCCAACTTCACCCCTCTCCTTCCCTCCCTTGCCCTTTTCCCCATATTCTTGTGTTATAATTGGGTTTTAGCCTTCATATGAAAGCTATAAATTAGTTTCATATTAGGGCTAAGTACATTGGATAATTTTTCTTCCATTCTTGAGATACTTTGCTAAGAAGAATATGTTCCAATTCCATCCATGTAAACATGAAAGAGGTAAAGTCTCCATCTTTCTTTAAGGCTGTATAGTATTCCATGGTATACGTGTACCACAATTTATTAATCCATTCATGCATCGATGGGCACTTGGGCTTCTTCCATGACTTAGCAATTATATATTGGGCTGCAATAAACATTCTGGTACAGATATCTTTATTATGATGTGATTTTTGGTCTTCTGGATATATACCTGGTAAAGGAATTATAGGATCAAATGGCAGGTCTATTTTTAGATCTCTAAGTATTCTCCAAACATCCTTCCAAAAGGAATGTATTAGTTTGCATTCCCACCAGCAGCGTAGAAGTGTTCCCTTTTCTCCACATCCACATCAGCATCTCTGGTTTTGGGATTTTGTTGTGTG
>CAUYON010198475.1:0-12172 GCA_963573935.1 Arctocebus calabarensis
CCTGTAGTCCCAGCTACTCGGGAGGCTGAGGCAAGAGAATCGCTTAAGCCCAAGAGCTGGAGGTTGCTGTGAGCAGTGTGACGCCACGGCACTCTACCCAGGGCGATAAAGCGAGACTCTGTCTCTACAAAAAAAAAAAAAGTTAAACACAGAGTTCCCATGTGATCCAGCAATTCCACTCTTATGTGTATACCCAAGAGGATTGAAAGCGTATGTTCACACAGAAACTTATACACGAATATTCATTCAAAGTGGCACACTTCATAATAGCCCCCAAATGAAAACAACCCAAATGTTCATCAACTAATGAAAAGTTAAAAATATATATATATGATATATCCATACAATGGAATATTGTCCTACGATAAAAAGGAACAAGATATTGACTCATGCTACAACTTGAATGACCCTTAAAAACATTACGAGAAATGGAAGAAGCCAGACGCAAAAGGCCCTCTATCATGTGATTCCATTTATATAAAGTGTCCAGAATAGGTAAATTTATACAGGCAGAAAGTAGATTAGTGGTTTCCAGGGGCCGTATGAAGGGGGGAATGAGGAGCAATCGGTAGTGGCTGCAGGGTTTCCTTTTAGGATAATGAAAATGTTCTGGAATTAGACAATGATGATTGCAAAACATTGTGAATATACTAAAAACCATTGAATTGAACATTTTTACTTTATTTTATTTTATTTATTTATTTTTTTTAGAGACAGAGTCTCACTTTATTGCCCTCGGTAGAGTGCTATAGCATCGCAGCTCACAACCTCCAACTCCTGGGCTTAGGCAATTCTCTTGCCTCAGCCTCCTGAGTAGCTGGGACCACAGGCGCCCACCAGAATGCCTGGCTATTTTTTCCTCACAGTTTGACCAGGGCCAGGTTCAAACCCACCACCCTCGGTATATGGGGCCGGTACACTACCAACTGAGCCACAGGTGCCACCCACTTATTTTTTTTTTATTGTTTTATTTATTTTCTTTTTGAGACAGAGTCTCACTACATTGCCCTGGATAGAGGGCCACTGAGCTACAGGCACCAAGCCTGAACTGAACATTTTTAAAGGGTGAATTTTACGGTATATGAATTACATCTTGGTTTTAAAAATCAGTTCTATAAAAAATAAATAAATAAAAATCAGTTCTGCCTGAGTCCATCTCTTACTAGTGGTGTGCCCTTTGAAAAGTTATATAATCTCTCTGAACTTCAGTTTCCTAGACTATAAAATGGGGAGAAGTAATTCAAACTCATAGAATTGCTTAAAAGGATAAAGTTAGATATGAGATGTAAAATAATTTGTGTGGTGCAGTCTTCCAGCCTCAGTATCAGGGACAGTTTCTGTGGGTTTCCGGGCAAAGTGATGCAGTGGGGTCCCTCGCTCACCTGCTACTCCAGGAGAAGTTGCAAAGGAATATTCTATGACAGAGTGCAATGATCAAAGTTGTCCTCGTCCTCCTGTAAGTGGATTCTCTCCTCCTCTCCTCCCAGGGTGGTCAGATAAAGTTGGATGGACCTTCTTCTAGGAAGGAGCTCTCTGCCTTGAAGGGAACAGGTGAGAGCCAGGGAAAAAGAGCCAGAAGTCTGTGTCCTCAAACTTGGCCAGTCTCTAGGCTACATAGGGGCAGAGAAACGGGTTTGGGGGCTTTCTGCTTAGTCCAGCCTCCCTGGGCCTTAGCCTGGAGTAAAGTGTAACAAGTCTGCATGATAGGTCTGTCATTGGACCCAAACACTCAGCTATTTGAGCCCCCAGTATGTGGCATAGCCAGGGCTATCTAAAACAGCCAGACTCATAGAAACAGAGACTATAATAGTAGTTGCCAAGGGCTGGGGGGCAGGGAGAAATGGGGAGTTGCTGTTCAATGGGTATAAAGTTTCAGTTTTGCTAAATGAATAAGCTCTAGGGAATCTTCTTATCACAAAACAAAACAAAGAGACCCAAGGAAACTTTGAGAGGTATTAGATATGTCTACTACCTTAACTGTGGTGAGGATATCAATGGTGTTTTTATATGTTCAAACTTATAAAATTGTACACATTAAATATGTGCAGTTCCATGTGCATCAATTAGATCTCAATAAACCTAATAGTGAGGGTGAGTGGTCTTGTTAAGGAATATTTCCGTATTCCCACCAGAGGGCATCATCTGTTTCTCTGGTAGCCAGATCAATGCTCTACATGAAACAAACAGCAGACTGGAGTTAACTGGAACCATGTGACCAATGTATTACACTACCATCTCTGAAGGTCAAAATCATATTTTTCCCTGAAGCTCCATCACAAATGTTGCTGCCACCATAAAATCCTCCCTGAACTGCTTCCTCTCCTACAATCTCACTAAATTTGTCAGCTCTTCCCCATCTGAATCATCAAAACCCCTTAGTATTCTTTTGGGGGACATTCACCCCTTTCTGCCTGGTACTGAGCTACTACAGTACAGATTATTGTATTGGCTTCCTGGGGCTTCCAGAACAAATAACCACAACTGAGTGCCTTAACACAAAAAGAGAAATGTATTCTCTCGCAGTTCTGGAGTCCAGAAGTCCAAAGTCAGGGTGCCAGCAGAGCCGGTTCCCCCTGGAGGCTCTGAGTGAAAATCAGTTCCACATCCCTCTCCCTTGGTGTTTCTTGGCGTGTAGCTGCCTAAGTCTCTCTACTTCCTTCTTCCCATGGCCATCTTTTCTCTATTGTCTTTTCCTTTTCTGTCTCTTAAAAGGACACTATCATTGGATTTACAGCCCACCTTAAATCCAGAATGATCTCATCCTGAGATCTTTAACCTAATTACATCTACAAAGGCCATATTTCCAAATAAGGCCACATTCGTAGGTACCAGGGGTTAGAACTTGGACGTATTGGGGGTGGGGAGGTGGAAATAATTCAACCGACTACAGTTGTCATTATTACACTAAGTTCCTGGAGATTGGGATCTATGTCCTGTGCATACTTGTTTGCCCCCAAGTTCTGAGCACAGTGCCTTAAACATAAAAGTGCTCGACATGCTTGCCGAGTTAATGGGTGGGTGGATTGACGCGGTTGGCCAGGTGACAGATATTGTCTAACATCTTGGAATGATATCTAATGTTGTCAGATTTGGGAAAGGTGCATTAGAGATTCACATACCTCATAGAAACTTGATAATTATTCCAGATAAGACTCAAAAAGTACAGTGCACAGAACTCAATGAAAAACCACTTGCATGGCTTCCCAGCCACATAGCTTAAAGGGAAAACTTCTCCCAAATCCTTGCGAATATATCCCAGATGAAGCCTCTCTATGGCCTTCAGAGGTTCAGGTACATTTGGCCGAAACCCCAAGTGTCACTGACAATGAGGATCCACAGCCCTCCATGCAGTTTCTGTAAATTCTCGACTCTCTACTTCGTGGTCCTCATTTGTTGTCACTGCCCTTGCCAAAGGTGAGGGCCCTTTCCAGTTGTTGCACAAGATCCCTAACTCCCTCTCCCCCCCCCACCCCCACCCCCGGCCCGCCGCCACTCATCTCGCTCACTCCATTTTCTCTTCATTTTACTTTTTTCTTTCCTCTTCCTGTCTGGTTCAAAACACAAATTCCTTTCCCTGCTCATAGTTAGGCCCCTTGCGATCTCAGCTTCTGCTCTACACAGGCTTTTTTTTTTTTTAATTTAAGACAGGAAGGCAAGAGAGAGAGAGAGAAAAAGAGAGGACTGAAATCTTCCAAGAAGAATTTTCATGTGAGCCATCAACATAATATTACTTTCTTTTTCTCCATTTTATAAATATGAACAATAGATTAGAGTTTGATGTTCTCAGAGTAGGGTGAGAAATTGAACAACAGCCTCGGATCCACTTGCTGTAACTTCCTCCAAACCCTTGGCCTTCTAACCAGAGTGAAGCAATCCGCTTCTCTAGTTTACATTTAATTGCAATTGCAACCGTCGTGATGATTAAACCTCTCTTTTCGTCATTGTCTTTTCTTTGGCATCGATTCTTCGGCTCTGCTAGCATGCTCTAGACTGTGTATGAATCGCAGAGAGTCTGTGCTTTTTAACTGTAGGGAAACCATCGGCAGCTTTTTGTTTATTCCCAGACTCCATTCCAAAACAGCTGTTTCATGTTCGTCCTTGGTTCTGTCATCTTATTTCAGTGAATTGTAATAGCAGCATCTTCTGCTTTTAATCCTCCCAAAGAAAGAATGAAGGGGAAAAAAGCTCCCAAGTTGGTGTGCAATGTGTAGGTGCTAGTTAATGACTTATTTCCTCTCATTTCCTTAATCAGGAAATTTCATAGTTGAGCCGCGGCAGGGTTCCCATTAGTGCAGCTCTGACCTAAGCCAAGCTGTGTGAAACACTCGACCATAGAAACAGCTGGGTTTGCAAACCACTGCGTGTTCCAAACGAAGACAGACCAGGAGCTGCCATTTGACACAGTGGTGAGGAAAGCAAGCACATTTTTCACAGTGGGTGATGGATCCATCTCTAGTAGATTCAATCTGCTGAAAAGTAATGCATTAAGTCATTGACCAACTGGGTAGTTGGACATGCACTGGCTGTGAGTTTTGCTTTAAGGAGATTTCCTTATGAACAGCCAGCATTCAATGATGGACACATTTACTATCTCGTGGTATGAAAAATCCCTCAGGAAAATCATGACAAATTGTGCCTTTTCTTGGTTCAAGGGATTGCTTAGTTTAGAATCATTTCTTAAAGGCTAACAGCTCGCCAAAATGGCCATTTTTAAATGTCATGAGTTATGTTTAAATCACTTTTTACCCATAGTTGTCACATAGCCATACTTTGGAATAATCTGAGAAGAGCTTTGAAAAAAATACTGGTAACTGGACCTTACTCCCGAAGAGTTTTGATTCGTTGGTCTGGGATAGTCTGAGCAGTGGTGTTTCTTCAATGCTCCCAAGAGATTCTGGTGCAGCCAGGATTAGAGACTGTACTTTATGAAAATCACAAGTACAGACAACCTTAAAACCAATACGTTGTATATGGGGTACACACATTGCAATTATTCACACTGCAGTAAGTCAACTCATGTTCTCATTGTCTGTCTTTTAAGTTCAATTTGTTCTCCTTCCACCCGAGAATTAACCCATGACAAACAATCTTTGGCAAGCCTCACATCCACTTTTCCACACTCAGTGTCTCTCTCTCTCTCTCCCTCTATAGCTCTATTTCTCTCTCTCTCTCTCTCTCTCCCTCTCTCTCCCCCCAAAGAGATGCAAACCTAATTTTCAGCCCATTCCATCCTTTAGAGACCAAAACCCTCCCGGGCCGTTTCAGGCTGCCCCTGATGACTGGCTGCTCTAATACATACATCACCCTCTGTTTGAGTGAGCTGCACTTCTCCCCTTCTCTCCTCAACCTACAGTAGGGGGGCCATCACCAAAATGTGAGCCCTACAAAGAAACTAATTTGCCTAATTTGCCAAACCAGTCTTCGTCCAAAATCCTCCATTTTGGGAAATGGTCCTCAAATGTACCCTCTTATTATGCTAATAACTTGGACTCATCTTTGATTCGTGCCTTTCCCCCATCCCTCCCATGTGATCCCTTTCCCTCCCCTCACGTTCAATCAGCTGTCTCTGAAATAGAACCTGTATTCACTCACTTCTCACCACGCCCACTGCCACCTGCCTGCTCCAAGCTCCCAGTGCCTCCCACCTTGATACTGCCATTGCCTCCCAGCTGCCTCAGCGTCTAGCTCCTCTGCTCTTGCCCCTGTTCAAGCCATTCTAGATCCAGCAGCTAGAGTCATCTTTTTCTACGGTGGTTTATAAATCACTTTCCTACTGAAAGCATTTCAATAGCTTCCCATTTCAAATGGAATAAAAGCCAAACTCCTTGCCATGGCCTACAAGGCCCTCCAGGATCTGGCCTTTTTGTCTTCTGTTTCCCCCACTGGAATTGAAGCTTTCAGGGGAAAAAGACTTGGTCTTTTTCAAGGTTGTGTCCCCACTCCCAATAACATTCCTGGCACAGCACAGGAACACATCAAATATTTGGTGAATCAATGAATGAATGAATGGGAGGAGGAGTGGAAGGAATGGACTGGATAATACATTTCTAAGGCAACCACTCTCTGAATGAATAGGGTTGATCGCCACTTTTGATAAAAATGAATGTCAGCTTTAATTTAACACGTCCACTATGTCTGTTAGCTATTTTTACCACATTTATCACTTGAGTCATTCTCTTAATGTGTATCAATTAGGGTTCTGGTTACAAGTACAGAAGCCGACTTAAGCAAACTTAACCGAAACAGAAATTCATTGCGAGCCTGCAGGCCTGCCTTATGGAAGCCACACAATGGAGACTTAGATAGGGGCCTAAAATCAAATCGCTAATAAGCTGGGAAATACCTTCCACATATGCAGGCGCATTCTTTCTCTCTCTCTCTCTCTCTTTGTCTCTCTCTCTCTCTATCTCTATCTCTATCTCTCTCCTCCCCACACACACGCACACGCACACACACATCCACAAAAACTTCTGCTTTCCTTTGCACAACCATTTCTTCCTTCTTTCCCTGCTGATCAGCTTTCTGCACACCTGCCACTCACAGTTCTGAGCTTCTACGTCTCTGCTTCCCTAAAACCCAGATAGAACTTGAAGGTCATACAATTAAACCTGCAAGTTTCCTGGAAAAGAGATTCCAGTTCCCCCAGCTTGGATTAGGTGCTTACCCTGGACAATTTTCTGTAGCCAGGCGGGAACACATATATAACAACCCTCTTCTCCAAGGGGTATCACCTTGAAAAATGGGGTTGAGGATGAGGGAGTTCAGAGGGACAAGGCTTGGTGACAGGGATAGTCGCTGGCTTTGGGCTGGGTAGACACTCCAAAATATATCCAAGATATTTGCTGAGGTACGTTCATCCACACATCCTGAATGTCTTTTCTGTTTGCCTCTTACAACCAGTTTATAACCATAGAATCTCAGACTTTGGGAGGATTCTTTAATTTCTAGAAGATGCCAAGTGTTGAATTGGCACTCTATGGGAAAATAAAAAGGGAAGATGATAAGTACTTTTACACCACTGAAAGAAAATATCAAGGAAAGAATAAGGGTATTTAAAGCATCAAAGCATGATAGATTATTTCTAAGAGGAAAATTGGATTAAGAAAGAATAAGTATATATTAAGCATGAAAGCTTGATGGATTATTTTAAATTGTTGCCATGAGTCATTTTTTAAACCAAATGACTCAGCCACCAAGAGATTCTTTTGCTATATGATCGATCTTACTTTATTGCTAATATGGCAAGTTCAGATGATATATTTCTGATTAAATGTTACACTGATAAAGCAGCAACTATTTCTCTGTCCTTATGCTCAGCTTTACGAAGCATTATCGTCCAACATTGGTGATTGAATCTACAGAAACAGACCCATCAATGTTTGGATTAAAATGTGGTTGAATTTGGATGGATGATTTTAAGTTCTTATGGAATGATGTCATGCAAGACAGAAAAATAGGCATTTTTAGAGGAAAAAAAAAAAGATAGAAAAAGACAATATAGACTCAGCTTCCATGGCACAGTGGTTACAGTGCCGGCCATATGCACCAAGGCTGACAGGTTCGAACCCACCTTGGGCCAGCTAAAGAACAATGACAACTGCAACAAAAAAATAGCTGGGCATTGTGGCAGGTGCCTATAGTCCCAGCTACTTGGGAGACTGAGGTAAGAGAATCGCTTAAGCCCTGAGGTTGGAGGTTGCTGTGAGCTGTGATGGCACAGCCCTCTAGCAAGAGTGAGACATAGTAAGACTTTGTCGCAAAAAAAAAAAAAAGACAATATAGTATATTGGTTAATATTCTAGTTTTGTAGTCTAATGATCCAAACTCTGGCTTTTGCCTCATAATTAGCTGTGTGATCTTCAACAAAATATTTAATTTCTTGTCATAAAATAAGAACATGAATAGTGCTTGCTTGTTAGGAGTTGGGCGAGGTTTATTTGAAAGAATGGAATGTGTCAGTTACAGGCTGTGCTTGTTTGCAAAAACAGAAACTCCTTGTCTAAAATAGTGGCTTGCAACACTCAGGGAGGCCAAGATGGGCAGATCGCGCCTGAGCTCACGAGTTTGAGACCAGCTCTGAGTTCCAGAAAGACCCCGTCTCTAAAAATAGTCGGGCGTTGTGGCAGGCACCTGTAGTCCCAGCCCAAGAGATTGAGGTTGCTGTGAGCTATGATGCTATAGCACTCTACCAAGTACAACAAAGTGAAACTCTGTCTCAAAAAAATAAAATAAAATAAAAATTAATTAATAATAAATTAAAAATAAAATAGTGACTTCTACACAACAGGGGATGGTTTTTTCTCACTTGCCAAGAGGCCCAGAGGGAGGCGGTCAGTGACCTTGGTTAAGGGGCTCAACGATTTCAGAGCTAAGATCTTTCATGACCTTTCATGATGCTAACATGTCTGCTAAAGCCTCAGCCACCAGGTCTGTTCCTAACAGCGAAAGGAAGGGGGTATAATGACTGAATCAAGAAAATAAAAACTGTTCAAGTCAGGGTAGCCTATGTGCTGTGACAAACAAGCCCCACTCATCAGTGGATTAACACAATGGATGTTTTACTTCTCATTCTTTCCAAGGCTAGTTGATAGCAGGGCGTGGGAGAGGATGGGGAGAGGATGGGAGGCAGCTTAGCTCCTCGAGGTCCTGCAGGGATCAATTTAGAATATGTGGCTGCCAGGGTCAGACTACACATTACCATCCTGCCAGCAGAAGGGGAAAATAAGACAGCATGGGGAATTGTGTAGGACAATTTATGGATCAGGTCTGGACTCAAGATTATACATTTTTGCCCACATTTTCTTAGCCAGACTTCTGTCACACGAGTCCACACGGATGCAAGGGAAGCCAAAAACTACAATCCCTGATTGGGCAATTCTTCCAGCAACATCTCTATCTCACAGAAGGACAGTATGAATCTTTGGGTGGGTACAACTAATCTCTACCCCATTGGAAATCCATATCAATTTACATATAAATTTTATTGTCTGAAACCATAACGCTTGATCACCCTTGGCTGCCAATAAAGGGTCTGAAATGTAATTTTCAACCGGCATCATTGCAACCCTGGTTAGCTTGGGTTTTGTTTAGTAAAGAAAAAGAGGAAGATAATATGTAGGCAACTAGCATTATTTGTCGCATGTAAAAAAAGTGCTTAGCACAGGGCGGTGCCTGTGGCTCAAAGGAGTAGGGCGCCAGCCCCATATGCCGGAGGTGGTGGGTTCAAACCCAGCCCTGGGCAAAAACTGCAAAAAAAAAAAGTGCTTAGTACAGTGCCTGGCACTTAATACCCAGTAGATGCTACTAGCTACTGTCATTGCTGTGACATCTTTCTCAGGGAATGATATACTCACTTACTCAGCTGTCTCTCCCACTGTAAGTTACTTACTAGGCATTCTGGTTTCTTGACAGCTGAACCTAGAATCTGAAGACCTGGATTTAAGTCCTGGTTTGGCCCCTTACTATCTTCTCTGAACCTCAGTTTCTTTATCGTGAGCATAGGGTGGCTTAGGCCTGTAATCCTAGCACTTTAGAAGGCTAAAGGTCCTGCAGGGACCAATTGAGGATCACTTGAGGATCACTTGAGGCTAGGAGTTTAAGACAAGCAAAAAAAAAAAAATTTAAAAATTAGCCGGATGTGGTGACACATACCTGTAGTCCTAGCTACTCTGGAGGCCAAGGCAGGAGGATCACTTGAGCCCAGGAGTTTGAGATTGAGGTTGCATTGAGTTGTGATGATGACATCACTGCACTTTAAACCAGAGAAAAGAGCCAAAAACTGTCCCCCACCCAGAAGAAAATCGGGAAGGGTTAAACCTGCCCCACAAACTTGCCGTGTGGATTACCTGCAAAAACGAGTTCAACTGAGCCAAAAGAATTATTTCACACAGACCATAGACAAAATATTAACACCAAATCTCCAGTGGAAGCAACCCAAATGCTCACTGTATGAGTTTCCTGGGGCAGCTGGAACAAAATTCCATGAACTGGGTGGCTTAGAACGCAGAGATTTATTCTCTCGAAGTCCTGAAGGCTTGAAGTTCTAAATCAAGGTTGTGGCATGACTGTGCTCCTGCCAAAGACCCAAGGAGAGAAGGCTTGCGTCTTCCAATTTCTGGGAGTGGTTGGCATTCTGTGCTTTGCAACTGCATAAGTGCACTCACTGCCTGTGTTGTCACACGGCGTCCTCTCTGTGTGCTGCTGTGTCTCTTCTGCTCCTCTTTTAAGGGCACTAGTCATATGGATTAAGAACTCCCCTACTCCAGTATGAGCTGCACTTAACTAATTATATCTGCAAAATCCTATTTCCAAGCAAGGTCACATTCTGAGTACTGCGAGTTAAGACTTGAACATATCTTTTGGGGGACAGGGGAGGGCAGTTTGGAGCCTGACTTCTAAAGAGTTCAGGTTTTCGAAGGGGTGGAAAAGATCACTGATGAAGAGAGGTCAGGACAGTAACAAGCAGAACTGAGGAAAACATTGCAAAACTTCATTAAATTGTGCGGCAGAATCATCAGCTGCCTGTGAGAAGCGCAGCAAACCAAATAAAAATCAATAAACAGGACAATCTTACCTGAAAAATCTAGGCAAACTCATGGCTCTTGCATCACAATGTTACACCAGCTCACATGTCACTGTCTGTGAGGGAGTTTTTAGCTAGTAAATAACTTTATTGAAATATGCTGCCTACTCACCTGACCTGGCCCCCAGGGACTTTTTGTTACCCAAAGACAAAGGAAATATTGAAAGGAATACATTTTGATGACATTCAGGACATCAAGGGCAATACAATGGCTTTGAGGGCCATTCCAGAGAAAGAGCTCCAACATTGCTTTGAAGGATAAGTTTTTTCACCACTTGGTCTTCAGAACAGGAACATTCAGACTGTACGCCCTCTATCAAGGGAAATACTAGGAACAAAAGTGGCTGGGGACTGGGGGTGCTGTTTCCTGGGGATGTCATGGGAACAGGAGGAGTGTTAACAGAGCAAGGAGATTGCTGAGAACTAACATTCATTGTCCTCTACACACATACCCAAGCTCTCTGCAACCTACTAATTGCCATTTTCTCCTCCATTTCCTGTTCTCATGCCCTAATCTTACCGAGGAGGGACTTTCTACCATCTACCCCAATTTCAGCCCCCTTCCCTGCAGAAGAAGCCTTCAAACGTCCATGCTGAAAACTGCATGGTAAAAAGGGCCATCTAAGTCCTGAGGCCAAACCAACATTAGGACAGGGGAGACTTGGCCACAGACTGCCCGTAAATCCCACTTTTCTAAGGAGCTATTCTACTCTGGGTAATAAAACACCTGCTTCTGGCTCCTTCCTCTGAACGCACTCTTTGCAGCCAGAACTGGAAGGGTAAAAGAGGCAAGTGACACCAAACCCTACCCTAGCCTCCCCAAAGCAGTGGAACACCACTGCAAGTCTTGCTTTCAATTGGTGAAAAGTGTAGAGTAAAGCACAAACAGGTAACCTAGATATCGATTCCCCAGCACAATTTTAGTGAGAAGTAATAAACAGTTGGTCAATAGGGCTAACATGGGTTAATTCTTAACAGATTGCACATGGAGTGACAGAATGAACACTAACTACAGAGCCAGGTAATGTAGGTGCTACATCATGGACTCCAACAGTGACTTCACTCTCTCATCCTCAGTTTCCTCACCTAAAAAGGCTTTTTTAGGGGCGGCGCCTGTGGCTCATCGAGTAGGGCGCCAGCCCCATATACCAAAGGTGGCAGGTTCAAACCCGGCCTCAGCCAAACTGCAAAACAGAAAAATATCCGGGCGTTGTGGTGGGCGCCTGTAGTCCCAGCTACTTGGGAGGCTGAGGCAAGGGAATCACCTAAGTCCAGGAGTTGGAGGTTGCTGTGAGCTGTGATGCCACAGCACTCTACAGAGGGCGATAAAGTGAGACTCTGTTTCTACAAAAAAAAAAAGGCTTTTTTAGCGTTGACTGTCTAACTTTTCTTCCAACTCTAGGGCTTCAAAGTACATGTTTAAAGTCATACGAGCTGGCTCGGCGCCTGTGGCTCAACGGGCTAAGGCGCCAGCCACATACACCTGAGCTGGCGGGTTCGAATCCAGCCTGGGCCCGCCAAACAACAATGACGGTTGCAACCAAAAAATGGCCGGGCATTGTAGCGGGCGCCTGTAGTCCCAGCTACTTG
>CAUYON010198480.1:0-13750 GCA_963573935.1 Arctocebus calabarensis
TTTTATTTTATTGTCTTTATTATTAAATCATAGCTGTGTACAATAGTGCAATCAAGGGGTACAATGTGCTGGTTTCATATACAATCTTAACTATTTTCATCAAACTGATTAACATAGCCTTCCTGGCATTTTCTCGGTTATTATATGAAGACATTTGTATTCTGCATTTAGTAAGGTTCGCCTGTACCCTTCTAAGATGCACCCACCGTAGGTGTGGCCCCACCAGCTACCCTTCCTCTGCCCCAACCTCCCCCCATGCCAGAATTACTTCAAACTATAAGTCAGCATAAATAATTTCATATAACCTGAATTAAATTAAGTTTTAGCAATCTTTCTTCTTCCCTCTAAATATTTAGAATATGTACAAGAATTTAAAAGACAACCCTGAGTTATTGCTTAACCTTCAAATATTAAAATCTTCCATAAGTCACCATAAATCTTTATTATTATTTAATAATAAAGAAGCAATAATCTCTCATTGTTTCTCTATGCATATACAAATATTAAAATGATAAAATAATATCATTTCAAACAGCATTAAAATTATTAAAATCAGGCTCTCCTGCAGTTAGGTCAGTAAATAAGATACACTATTAATTTGACATTATAAAACAAGCAGTTACACATTAATGGAAAAAAAGGATCACAAATTAATGCCATATTTTATGTGCAGGACCATATAATTAGGTACAATTTTATAAGTTGATATTAATTTCTAAGAATTGTATAAATATTAATTATTTACATACTGGCTAAATGTGGAGTTTAAAGTAACATATGAAAGAAAATTTTAAGGATATTAATTAAATGATGCAGTATTTAGCTGAGAGTGCATCTATGGGTTTTTAGCCAAATATGATAAAGAGTGTCTCTTTGAAGCCAATAAGATACTAATAAATGCTGAAATACATGCTATTTAACAAATGTATATAATAAAGCATATTACATATGCTATTTAATAATTCAGTGATATACTGATAAGATAGCATAAAAGTTAGCAAATCACTTGCTTCATTTTCTAAATATATGTAACATCTTATTAAATTAGTAGAGAAAGATGAGAATAAACATACAGGTTATTAAAAACTGTTCAGGATTTATTGTTAAACTATATTTTATTCTCAATTTCAAGTAATTTTGAGTATATGGTACTTTAAATAAATTTGATAATATAATTTGACTTTTATCTTTTGCAATAAAATATTTATTACACAAATTTACTCATACAACATTTAAAATATTCTATTTTGCAAGTTTATCAATTATATTTATAAATTCTAATTTATAATTATATTAGAAATATTTTAATTATCTTTAAAATTTATAGTAAAAAAATCCTATAGAATGTTCTCTCTTAACTAAATATTTGCTAAGTATATTATATATAGTCTTTATGTATGAAAAATAAATTATTGGATAAATTATTTTCTAGACTGTTAATTTTTCTAGACCTGTTTATCTCCAGCCTATAGCTGACTACAACCTCTTCAAAAAATGTTGAAACATTCAGATTATTTTTGTAGTTAAAGACGTTTCTGCTCTTTTCTCTGAAACAAGGGAAAGCAACAGTGTTAATTGCAGAATAGAGGAAGGATGGCCTATATTCAATATAACTAGGACGCATTATTAATTTTTAATTTTGAAGGGAGTCTTTCCACAGCTCAAGTGGATTGAATAGGGTAAAAGAACATACAAAAGTTACCGCTGGCCTCTTCACCTCCTGGGAAGGGCTAACAGTGTTTTACATTCTTGGTCTCTTAAAAATTATGGGGGAAAAATACCCCTAGGAACAGGTGGATGGGATGAACAAAGAGGCCTCTGTTACAGCTCAATGACTCTAGGCAGGGGCTGGGGAATGTGGAGTTGAATAAGAAAACAAACACTGCACTTAAAATAAAAGATCATTGATGCAGCAATGTTGGGGGTGGGGGTGGGGGAAGCTTGCTCTCTGTAACTGGTGAACAGAAGAGGAATAAGGCTTGAACACACACACACACACACACACACACACACACACACAGAGGCTTTCTGTATTCTTCAGTGAACCAAGAAGACCTCTCATAGTCTCATGTTTCTGAACTGTATTCATGTATTCTGGAGAGATGTGCTGACAAAGGCGTCTGGAGATAATGAAGGATAGCTGGGTATCATATTCTTGGGAGAACCCTTTCTTTTCTTAAGAATGTAATGGTAGGGATATTAATATTTACTAAGGTTAATGCAGAACAGAGAAATCTCTCAAACCATGGAAATAAATTTTTCAATGATAAATAGGATAATCTATATAGAAAATATAATTATAATGAATATTATTTATCAATAACTTTGATTATTGAATAATAATTATTTGATCAATGTTATTTATCAATAATCTTATCTCAGGCTTTGTAAACTAAGTCTGAGGTAAGATTATTATACATGGAGTAGAAACTTTAGAGAGTATAAAGAGAAGGTAACATAGAAAAGCAGGAAATTTTATATGATTTCTCTTAACTTAGGAGAAGTAAAAAACACATGACCTGAATAGGCATAAAATAATTAGGTCATGTACTCATATTAACTGCTCTATTTATACTATTTGGCATAACTTTCAACCAAATACACATTTTAACAAAGTAGGTAACAAAACATGTAGCCCCCACTAGTCAAATAATTCACACAATTTCAGAAGATTCCATGTGTCAACACACAAGCAACTTCACTGGATTCTTCAATAAGGCAAGAAACTAAGAAAAATGTAACACTGAATTACTATTTCACTTAGAAATTTGTTAAATAAGAAACTCTAAGACTAAAGGAAGTTAAATTACATTTTTGTAATATACAGAAAATAGCAATGATTAAAACATTCTCTATCAGAAATTATTCAATAGGGCAGCCCCTGTGCTCAGTGGATAGGGTGCCAGCCCTATATACCAAGGGTGGTGGGTTCAAACCCAGCCCCGGCCAAATTGCAACAAAAAAAATATCTGGGTGCTGTGTCAGGTGCCTGTAGTCCCAGCCACTCCAAAGGCTGAGGCAAGAGAATCGCCTAAGCCCAGGAGTTGGAGGTTGCTGTGAGCTGTGTGCAACGCCATGGCACTCTACCGAGGGCGATAAAGTGAGACTCTGTCTCTAAAAAAAAAAAAAGAAAAGAAAGAAAGAGAGAAAAATTATAAAATAAGAAAATAGAAAAATATTCAGAACCAATATGTAGTTATCACTTAGCAAAAATAAATTAAAATAAATTAATTAAACATTTAATTTCAAAAGTTAGAAACAGAACGATGTGCAATCCGACAATTAAGTTCACAAACTCATCCTAGAAAATGTGTTATATACTTTATTGCTGAACATCACTACAGTCACTTTTGAAGTGTGCTCCTTGGGAAACTATGCACCAACTCCAGTACCCAGTGCAAACTTCAAAGCAATTTGGAAACTCTTTTTCCCCAATGACAGTTAGAACTGTCCTTGTACAAGGTCTGACAATTAAGTTTGCAAACTCATATTAGAAAAAGTGCTGTATTTCTCATTACTGAATACTATTATGTTCACCAGATGGCCAAGGGAAGTACTTTGTAAACCAAGCCTGAGTAAAGCAGGAAAAGTAAGTTTTAAAGATAAAAAAAGAAAATAATAAATTCACCAAAAATGTTTAGTAAGTATAATACAAAATTTGATGGTTATTTCTTTATAGCATACAAAGTTTTAGTTATGCAAATAAATAATTTCTGGAGATGTAATGGAGCTCATAGTGAAAATACTGACACTACACTGTTTACTTGAAAATTCCTAAGACAGTAGATATTAAATTTTCTCACCATACACAATATAAATGATAACTGTATGAGGTGGTGGATATGTTAATTAGCCTGATGCTGGTAACATTTCACAGTACATACATGTATCAAGAAATAATGCTGTCTACCTTAAATAGATCCAATTTTTATTTATCAATTATACAATATATTTATTTATATCAATAAAACTGAAAAAAGAAAAAAAATCCAGTGTCTATTTCCTTGAAATCAAGTGATAAAAGAGAAAATAAGATAACTGAGGACCTTTTCCAAAGAAAAGCCAAGCATAAACTCATACAAAAATTATAGTCCAGTGTCATATGTAAATATCTATTTAAGAAATATAAAATAAAATCATGAAGCTAAATTCAGCGTATTTAAAAAATCATAGCAACAAATTAAATCTTATTCCAAAAGGCAGAGAGAGCTAAACATTCAGAAATCTACTAATGAAATTCGTCATAATAATATAGTAAGTAGGAAAAAGTATGCAAATAATAATAATAAAACCTTTGCAAAAGGTAGAGAAATTACTTGGAAATACTCATCACAATTTTTGGTAAAGTGTACATAAAGAAACTGAGAAACTTCCTTGCAATGATACATGTCTGTCTATTAAAACCTACATCCAACAACACATTTGATGAGGAAATGTTTGAAGTGTATTTTGTCAAGTCAGGAATAAGACAAGAATGACCACTTTGGCAAGTTGCATCCACACAAAAAGACAATAAAGACCATTCTGTACAATAAAATAAATAATCAAATAAAATATTTGAGATGGGAAATAAAAAAATAAAACCATAATTGCTAAGAGAAAACATGTCTATTAAGGAGAAATAGAGATAAACTGAGCTAATCATGAATTTCATTGTGTTGTTGGTTATAAGTAGCTTTTGATGAAACAATCGTAACTATTAGAAAGTTATTCAGTGAAAAAAATCCCTTTCTATAGCAAAATAAGAAGAAATCTAAGTATAACTCTTAATAACTGATATGTAAAACTTCCATGAAAAACTTATGAAGTCCAGCTGTATATATAAAGATGAATATAACGTCAACATTTATACTATTTTATTGCTTTTTGTTAGAATTAGAAATTTTCCATTTAAAAATCCTTAGGCACATCTTGAGCTAGTTTTGAAGTGCTTTTGATAATAACATCTAACTATTTTTTAAGTGTGTTGACTGCGTCTTGAACATCGAACATCGAGATCTCTACCATTGAAAATGGTCATACTCAAAAAAAAAGAAGAAGAAAATGGTAACAATAGATAATATATTGTTGAATATATACTTTAGATAGATAGATCAATAGATAGATTTAAATACTGTACGAGCTCTGTAAGTTGATTACCCAAGGGACTGTAACAAACTGGTCAATATACAGAGGAGGTCAACATAAGGAACAAGGCCTACTGTGCTGAGACGCACATGTGGTGAATGTCCAGTCTATGAAAATTAGGTCACCTTATGGTGCATTTTACAAGGGTACATGTCAAATCTACTAAGTGTAGAGTATAAATGTCTTAACACAATAATTAAGAAAGTGCGGTGAAGGCTATAGTAACCAGTTTGTTATAAGTATTTCAAATTGTATATAAAAACCAACACTTTTTACCCCATAAATGCATTAATGTACATAGCTATGATTTAATTTAAAAAAAGAGAGAGAGAGAGCAAGAAAATTAAGTCAACTTCACGATGTGGTCTATCTAGGGAGGTATCCAACTATGAAGATTCTGCTGTATGAAACAAGTTATTTAATTTACAGGTAGCAAGGCAAATGGACTTCAAACACAGCCAAAGGCTCTGCAAAATATTTTCTGCTAAAAGGCAGTCCCACTGCCCTCATTTCAAAAAGGGGCTCTCCAGGCTCTGATTCCTGGGTATTCCCAGATCAAACTGAAATCTCTCCTATTGTGTTTATCTCCAGAAAAAGAGAGAGAGAGAGGAAAATAGCATAAAGGGAGTGTCCTCAATTCTTTTCTACTTTCTCTTCATCTTTCTAATGCTTCAAAACCCATGGATTTCTCCTCCCAGGTGAAGTTATTTGACCCCAGGCGTGTTCTGTCCAGCCTGGCTAATGCTCTAAAGGACCACACCCAGTCGAGTACACAGTGGTTAGACACAGTGTTCACAGAAAACACACCAAGAGAAGTTTTAATTAACCATTGATGTAAAAGCACGGGGTTCAGAGGGCTGTGTTACTTCAGACTGGTGACACCACAGTAGGTAAACGAATATTTCGTGAGTATTTTCTATTGCGAACAAATAAGAAACTTTCACCATTGCTAAGTATTATTTTTGAGTACATAATTTTGGAGTCACTATTGATTTTTAAAATTTAATCATTCATATAACTGTTTCACATTCCACTGAAACTGAAGTAAGCTTATTCATAAGATGAGATTGTGCTGCTGGAAGAACACAGGCGCATACAGACAGAACTGGGATATTCTTAAGTAAAAAGTCAACTTGGATTAAAATACTTCACTACAGAATGAAAGCATCTAGTATAAGGTCGATCCAAAGATTGCCATCCGTATTAATTTCTTTTCTCTGGGTCATTGAGGTTTTTCAAGAATGAGGTCAGCTAACAGAAAGCTTTGGCGGCAACAAAGGACAAATACAATCCCAGGAGGCTCCTTAACCAACAGGACCTGCTGAGATCTGCAAACCGCTCACTCAGACTTTCCTCCTGAGAAAATGATTCCTCCACCGCCCAGTCCTACTATCCCTTGCAAAATGTCTTATCCAGTTTGTGTGAATGGCCAACACAAACAACAAAGGGTAATAAAAACTGAAACAAATAAATGTAAAAAGAAAAATACAATCATAAGTATGTGTTTTTAGACCCCAGGGATGCATCTGATTGTTAATAGTCCATTTTTAATATTTTAATGAAAATCCAGAAAGTAGTTCATTGGTAATGGAAATTGTACAAGTTTATAAAAACTTGGAATTCTATCAAATAAAAATTAAAGATTTTAGACTGAAATATAAAGTAAACCAGAAAACAAAATTGATATGCATGTGCATTTATTCACAAGCATGAAAACTAACACAGCTCTTTACCCTGAAGAGACCATGAAATTTTAATGTGTGGTGAGGCAGACTCTTTTCAAATTATTTGAAACCAATTTTGAACCTCTTGAAAGAGAACAGTCATTTATAGCTGGAGTCAATTTTCATGGTGTTTCCAGAACAGAAAAAATTCACTCTTCATCACTGTCACATCTAAATTTTTTAGAACAAAGAATCTCTCTAATATCAACACTTTTAAAAATGTTTTTTGAATGTTTGAAATGGTGAATATTTGAGAAAGAGTTTAGATGTTTGACTTTTATATTTAGATAAGTTACTTTTCAAGAATCCTTTGTCATTGTCCCTGGGCCATTCTTTAATGTGTTCCTTCCCTAAATAATATATTGATGCCCATTTTTTACAGGAGTACCTTTAATATCAAATGCTCTTGCTCAAAAATTTACAAATGATCTAATAGCATGCTAATTCTTTCTCATGCTAAGTTTTCAGCAAAAATTAAAACTACTTAAATAATTTGCTTTTCTTTCACAGATAACCTGAAATAATGCCAAGCATTAAGTGCACATAAAAAACTCATACTTTGAAATTAGTGCACATAAGAAAACTCATACTTTGAATTTAATTTATAATTTGTATTGGCTTTATATTCCTCTGGTTTAAATTTTAATTCATAGATTCATTCATTGATTTCTGCAATAAAAGAAATAAAAACATAATATTGCCATGAGATAAGATGATGTCTATGAAATATTCAATTATGTGTAGTTGTTTCATGACACGAGAAAGAACACATTTTAAGGTATATGAATGAGTCCCAAAATCTTAAAAAGCATACTACTTGTATCCTAAAAATCTAAAAATCATGACCTCCGATGTGTATTACAATCCAGTGGACCTGGTCAGTGTGTGAAAACATCCAAATGACACAGAACATATTCAAAGGGAAGCTTGTAGTTTTCTAAATTGTTAATTAAAAACATTCAGTAAGTACACATTCAAAAGTGATGGAGCATTATACATATAGCTGACTCTGAAGGAAAATTAATTATAGCAGTTTCATTCACACTGTCTTAAAAATTGTGGTTTATTTGTTTCAATAATCTAATGTATTATTTTATGGACCATGCACTATTCCTCCAAGGCTATGCAGATTTATATTAATATCAGATTGTAATTTTTTAAAAAATAAAATAACGGGGCGGTGCCTGTGGCTCAAAGGAGTAGGGCGCTGGCCCCATATGCCGGAGGCATCAGGTTCAAACCCAGCCCCAGCCATAAACCACAAAAATAAAATAAAATAACTAAAGCAGTGGCATTTTCTACAAAAACTTTAAAAACTCTAAGACATGATATGAATACTCTGTAACTTGGTCAAATTAAAATGGTATAATAAACCTAAGAACAAATATTATTATTTTAATAAGGGAAGCATTTTTCATAACAACAGTATAGAAACTTTGGATTCTGATGGATGAACTGAGATGAAAATTGAGAAATTTCAAAACAAAGAGAAATAGAAGCTCTGCGGAGAGAAGGTAATTTACATCTTTTAAAGCTTGAAGTAAAACATCACGTTTTAAGGATAGTACAGAAAAAGAAACTTTTAACATTTTGCCATTTCTAGAATTCAATAATAATATTCAAAATATATTAAACAGAATACCTATAAAACACGAAAAAATAACTGAAATTCTACTTGGTTTGTCTACCTAGGACAAAGCAGCATAACTTAACACAAGCCCCTGGGTTCTTACAACTATGATTCCAATTCACTTGTGTGCTCCCTGAGTGCTTGCGGTGGGAAGGTGGGCAGTCCCTGAGTAACTGGCAGGTGTCTAAGAATGATGTCGTTTCTTTGTTACACCCCAAAAGCAAGAATCAATTTTTTGAAACCCAGAGAGCAGTGCCTACTTCAGCCTTCTAAAATGTATGCCGCTTCAGTGATTACAAGTCAGTTGATCTTTTCTCCTCTGTGAAAAAGCACCCTAATTCCATCCGTTTTCTCTACAGATGCTATATTGAGAAATGTTCTCTCTTTGGAAGTATATATTTTAAACCAATCATCTGAAAAAGATTTAAGAATAAAAGCCTCTATCACTTCAAGTATACAGTTAATTTTCTCAATAATTTTATTCAAATCCAAACCTTAGAAATATTTCTTTTTTCCAAAGAAAGCATTGGGGAAATTTAAAAACACTATCTGCAAGAGTATAAAACTTAGATTTTTACTGTTGTCTCTCCTGCTTTTTTTGTAGAAAAAAATGTAATGAAGGTGGTAGAGTGTTCTTTTCTGTTGCAAGCTTGGGTGTGAGATTTATACATTGGTTTCCTTCCTTTGAGCAGTAGCAATGGAAAGAAAGCTATGAAGAAATTTTTTTCTTGCACAAGGTTTCATGTGAGAGAATTTAATCTGAGTACCAGACGGCATCAGGTTTGCAAGTGTATGATATTTCTGTCCTCAGGCTGTTTTCCTATAATTTCCCTTTTCCCTGTCAATGAAATACAACATCCACGTCTATATTTTCCCCTCTTAAGAAAGAGATAGGGGTGAATAAAAGGCTTTTCCCCCCACCTCATTAGTTGCAAAAATGAAATAAAAATAAAATTAATTCTGACTTCCTTGTAGGAAAGAAATGACATTTCATGTATAAATTTTACATTATTTGGATGCAAACACTTCATAAATTAATACCATTCACACCAACAATGCAATAGGATTATTTAGTTTTCTATGAATTACCTAATCTACATGTTGTCATTTTCTTTTATATAAACATATGGACATTAGCAGTATTGGAATTTCACCTTTAATGACATTTGCAGAAAAAATTGAATTGCTTAAATCCTATAATGTCTGCTAAGAGAAAGTAACACTATGTAAATGGACCTAAGCCATACATGATATAAGTTAGTGATTTTTCAGAAATGACTTCAATAGACATTTTTCTGATATTTTAAATATACTCCTTAAATAGCAATTTTTTTTACTTACTAAGATAAGAATTTCTCTCTTCATTTTTAAGAAATATATTATTTCTTAATTCAAAAGCAAGTTAAAGTTTTTTAAGAAATATCTTTTTGACTAATGATGCAACCTCGTTATCTGTAAACAGCTTTGGTTTTCTGTCAAAGCATTCAGACACAGACTAGTGGATGTGATGGTCGTGCTCAAAATAAACATTATTACATTGACAAGAAAACTGAAGCACAGAGGAGTAAAAAGTCTTGAACATCCACTCAGAAAGCTACTGACATGAAATAAAAATTTAGATTTCCCTGTGTCAGAGATGAAAAAAAGAAGACAGGAATTATGGGGAAGGATCAGCAATAAAGATTCGAGTAAGAATTACAACTTAGATCCTCTCAAAAAAATTAATTCTCCCTGTAAGATAATACCACTTTTTATAAAATCATTTTTAACATTTCTACTTTTCAACACAGTGTTCTATTTTTTTAAGGTTTGCAGCAAAATAGATGCAAAGTTCATTAAAATAAATATTGCTTCTGTCTTGTTAACTTGTTTGATGATTTCCTTTTCTATGTAATCTTTCTTTATAACAAAATTTTAAGTGCACCAACTATACTAAGCCTTCACATGAATACTGGCATAACATTAATGGAATGAATGGGATTGTGTCATGGTATTATCAGCACCCTGAGACAAGAGATTACAGAGACCTAAAATTAATAATCAACAATCTGTACAAAACCGTATTTAGACTCCTAAGTGTAACATTGCAATATTTTCTGATCCAAATTCCTGAAGGCATAAGACACATTTACAGCAATTAAACAACACTCCCTTTTATCTCATGAAAGGGTGAAAATCTATTTCTGCAATCAGGTGCAATTATTGGTCCATATCCTATTATTTCTGTGAGGACTGCTCATGATCTTGGACCTCCTTAAACAGCTCCCAACCCATCAACCTTTAGGGACTGAGTGGCCATCACAATGTGAAGAAAAGAGAGCTCGTCAAGGGCCATATGAATGCCCTTTGTGAAATAAAGACAGATCACTGAAAATAAGATGCCTCATAGTATTCAAATAAATGAATTATGAAAATGTGCACCATAAAATATATGAACGAGCATATACTAATTATATCAATATAAAAGGCTTTGGGAAGAGCTATGAGAGAAATCTCGAGAATTAACATTTGGGGATCCGAACAGAAACATCAGGAGAGCCTACTACATGCAAAACCCATTCGGGAACTGGTCCTGCCTCCGACTGAAAAGTAGAACTTTACCAGCCAGCAGGTGTAGTGAGGAGGTCAGACTGGCAAAGACATCAAGTTGCAATGTGACGAATGTCCTGTAGGTGGACACACCATGCTGAATAGTTAAAGCCACTTAAATCACGCCTGGAGGAGCCAGGAAACATCTGATGAAAGAAGAGGCATTTCTTCTGAATTTTTTCCTCTGTGTGGGACCTTTCAAAGATACCTAGACCACTTACATTGATGCCATTGCGTGTTCTGATCCAGGTCAGAGTGGAACGCCATCTCTAACATCTGTACACCTCTCTGTTCCACGCTATTATGAAGAACACACTGAGACCGGGTAGGAAGCGTGCCCGCCACTCCATCCGCTAGGAATATGACGTCAATAGCCATACACGGTATCCTTTGGTTGGCAGAGGCCAAAGGCCAAGAGTTGTTCTTTCCCCCCAAATAAGTCGTATGTACCTGACTGTTCTTGGAACAAAGGTGGGAGTCATTCCCAATAATGTCATGGTCCACAGCTCAGAACAAATCCTAACCTCTATGGAAATTGACCATGTTCTCCTAAAATAGATGGAGCAACCTTGGCAAATGCTGTCTGGGCTGATGTGAGTCATAACCATTTCCACATTTCCTGGAATATGATTCTACTGGTTAAAAATTCCCAAGATGGAAAACAATCCAAGATATCACAGCTATGCATTTTGTTTTACCCAAGAGCTTCCTCTCCAGATATTGATCCAACTCATTTCCCCTCCCCCCTGAGCCAGCAGTGTTGAAAATCATTACCGAGCACAGTAATGGTTTCTGGCATACAAGAAAAAGCAAGGCCTGTAGCAAGACTAAAAATTCTCTAGTTTTCATGGTAACATCAAGCTTTCCCATTTGTTTTACAAAAGAATATTCAGCTTAATCAAACTTTAGCTTAAGAACTTGTTTGTAACACTTCCTCCTTACTAAATTAAAGAAGACTGGGTTAATCTTGCATACATACTTTATTTAGGCAAAAGTAAAACATGGATCTCTCAGAAAGACACTTAACATGAAACCCATAGCTTCCTCTTACACTACTTCCCACAGTAAGCAAGCTCTTACTCTTTTCTTGAACTCCAGTGAAAAGAAAACATATTTCTCAGGCCTTGCGTTATTCTCTTTCCATAGCAGAAGAGTTAATTTTTTTTTACAACTTTAGTTACTACCATTTATAAAATTTAGTATAAGACATTTCATGTAAGAGTATGTATTTAAATTACATGTTCAAATTATCAGGACTTGTAGTGTATAGTGTATTCTCCATGGCATTGATTTGTTTGCCTTGTATCTATTCTGTCTGGGACTAGGGGTGTGGTTGTTGTTTTATTTCAAAATGTTGACGGGGTACAAATGTTTTTGTTACATCAATATCTTCTTGTATAATGCTTAAGTCACGGTTTTTAGTGAGCCCATCAATGGAATAGTATTCTTTGTACCGTAAGGGTAAGTTTTTACCTCCCCTCTCCCCACACCACCCCTTGGATTCCAATGAGCTATCCAGCCCTTTGTGCTTATAACTGTGCACCATTTAGTTCCCAATCTTTTTCTTTATTAAGATGGTATTTTTATTCCATGAGATCACAGTGTTACAAGAAGCCAGACAGGTTAAGAAACAGTGACGTGATGTTAATTTTTTAACAAACATTTTTTGAAAAACAATCAGTTGTTCCTTTTGTAGTTCATAAATTCACAAGCATTTATTATTTAGGCAAAAGTAAAGCACGGGTGGGTTTTCACATTCATGTGTTAGATGTACCTCCCTCAAACATGAGTACAACACGGGTACATTACCCAACTGATGTGGAAAAAAAAAGAAAACACCAAGATAAAACTGATTTTTATGGATTTCTCATTTTTGTGATGTAAATACTGCCACCAGAGCACAATATGGAAAGGGGAAGTGTCCCTAAACATTGGACCCTGAGAGCTAGTGACTCTGGCACAGCACTGCAAAACTCCCACAGTGGGACAAGAGCTCGGTGGGGGGATATATGACGTGCCGTGGGAGCACCGGGGAGGGACACTCCCCCTATCAGTGCAATCCTTTAGAAGAAAGGGAGAGATGAGGAAAACTCAGAGATGAATTCCAGTGATGCGGACTAGCCTGTTACCTAAGCAGATAAAGATGCCAGGTGTAACTGCACGGTAAAAACTTTTCTGAAATCATTTCCTCTCCTTAGCATGGGGTGTTCCCTTTCGTTATAGTTTATTCAAGATTCACCACTAATCCAAACTCCATCTAACATTTTCACTATACAAATGAACTGCTATAATATCAGAGCGCATCATGTTTGCCACAATTATAACATTTATCAAAGTTTGCATTTTGCCACTGTCACTGTTTATTGTTTGATAGATCCCATCAGTTATTCAAAGTGCTCTATAGAAAACACAAGGAATTGAGCATGGATGTGCTGCTTATAAATTTTTCTGCTCAGTACAAAAGATTGAACATGTACTCAGATACCTTTGACATGGATGTGAGCATGCAAACTAACACAAGAAACTCAGGGGGTTCGGTACCTGTGGCTCAAGCGGCTAAGGCACCAGCCACTTACACCTGAGCTGGCAGGTTTAAATCCAGCCTGGGCCTGCCAAACAACAATGACGGCTATAACCAAAAAATGGCCAGGCGTTGTGGCAAGTGCCTGTAATCCCAGAT
>CAUYON010198483.1:0-18210 GCA_963573935.1 Arctocebus calabarensis
TCAAACCCGTCCCTGGCCGAACTGCAAAAACAGAAAAATAGCCGGGTGTTCTGATGGGTGCCTGTAGTCCCAGCTACTCGGGAGGTTGAAGCAAGAGAATCGCCTAAGCCCAGGAGTTGGAGGTTGCTGTGAGCTGTGTGATGCCTTGGCACTCTACCGTGGGTGATAAATTGAGACTCCGTCTATACAAAAAAAAAAAAAAAAAAAGGAGAAGAAGAACCAGGGCAAAGGAAACAATGCATGTTTTATAAGGACATTTTCAAAAAGAATGTTACTTAACTTTTCCTAAAGCTGACGCTAGTTAAAAGAGCAAGGATTTTTTCATGTGTGCTCCCCAAATTCCCCTGGTTGAACCGTGGACAACCAGACACCAGAGGGTCTGGCCTGGACCTCAGTGTTTCTCGTGGGTGTTTTGTCCTAAACACCCCTAACCTTAAAGCTCTAGTGAATTCAGGACCCCAGTCCTCACACTGCAAAAAACTACATTTCTCGCTATGAGTTTAATAAAATGAGGTCCCCTTTTGCTCAGATAGATTTGTGTTTCCTCTTTAAGCATTTAGAAACCCACAAAAGCAGAACCAGGCCATGCGTGTTGGCTCACACCTATAACCCCAGTGCTGTGGGAGGCCAAGGTCGATGACACCACCCTAAGCAAGACCCCATCTCTACTAAAATTAGAAAAACCTAGCCGGTTGTCGTGGCAGACGCTTGTCATCTAAACTACTTGGTCTCACTTGAGCCTAGGACTTTCAGGTTTCTGTGACCTATGACTTCACAGCACTCTGGCCTAGGGTAATAGAGTGAGACTATGTCTCAAAAAAAAAGATCGAATGGGCGGTGCCTGTGGCTCAAAGGAGTAGGGTGCCAGCCCCATATGCCGGAAAAAAAACTGCAAAAAAAAAAAAAAAAGAAAGAAAGAAAAAAGGGTGGCGCCTGTGGCTCAAAGGAGTAAGGTGCTGACCCCATATCCTGGAGGTGGTGGGTTCAACCCCAGCTCTGGCCAAAAACTTCAAAAAAAAAAAAATTGCACTTAGAGCCTCAGATCAACCACTATGATTTCATGCATGAAATCTCCCTCGTGTGCCACTCCTAGGCCAGCCCAATCACACTGCCTGTCTTTCTTCTTCCTTACAGCTGTCCCTACTAGAGTGGTCTGCACACGCTATGGTTACGAGCTGCTTATGTGTGGCTCCTCCGTTAGACTATAAGGAGCTCATAGGCAGTTCCTGTGTCTCAGTCAGCTACAGGGTACTGCTGGCTATCAAAGTGCCTGCACACAGTAGATGTTTAATAAATGTTGATGGAGCCAAAAAGTGACGGGGTGAATGGTCTCTCGTCCATTGCTCTGACACTGATACATTCTGAGAACACACTCTAGTGGGAGGAAGGAATACTGCCTTAAAGGAATGGCTTGCTCTGTGGCCTGCACACTGTCTGGGCTTTCTTTTTTCACCCACCCTCGGTAGATTACAGCAACCTCAAACTCTTGGGCTCCAGCAATTCTCTTGTCTCAGCCTCCCAAGTAGATGTGACGACAGGCGCCTGCCAGAAACCTAGCTATTTTTTCGAGACGGGGTCTTGCTCTGGCTCAGGCTGATCTTGAACTCCTGAGCTCAGGCGATCCACCTGCCTCAGCCTCCCAGAGTGCTAGGATTACAGGCATCAGCCACAGCACCCAGCCTTGTCTAGGCTTTCTTAACTGACCTAAATCCAAAATACTTCTGTCCCGTTTGAAATGGTTAGGCCTAGCATCCAGGGAAGAACAGAACTGAAAGTTAGGAAGATAATAAAAGATAAAGCAAAGTGGCTCTGTTTCCAGAAGAATATAAAACTCGTAGCCTCTGGGCAAATGTGTGGAGGGGATTGTCTTGAGAAATTATCTCTTCCTTGAATCTCTAGTTAAAATGACTCACAAAATCATCTCAATTCCTCATTTCACCCTCAAAGCCCTGATTAGTGATTTTAGTAGAACTGAAGATATGGTAAACAATATTTTTATGTATTTCACTCACTCAAAGATGCCACCAGTTTGCCATTTTTTTTTTTTTTTTTAGAGACAGAGTCTCACTTTATTGCCCTTGTTAGAGTGCTGTAGCATCACAGCTCATATCGACCTCTAACTCCTGGGCTTAGGTGATTCTCTTGCCTCAGCCTCCCGAGTAGCTGGGACTACAGGCGCCCACCACAACGCCCAGCTATTTTTCTGCTTTGCAGTTTGGCCGAGGCCAGGTTTGAACCCGCCACCTTTGGTATATGGGGCCGGCGCCCTACTCAATGAGCCACAGGCACTGCCCAAAGTTTGCCACTATTTTACATACCATGAAAAAAGAAAAACCTCTGCCAGTTAAATCATGACAAGATTTCGGCGATTTTAAAATATGAACATGTGTGTCTTATAGTGTACTGATAAAAATTATACAATTGAGTATATTGACATTGTTATGTGTGCCTCAGTTTCCTGTTCTTTTACATGAACAGTTTGGATCAGATGAATTCTGAGAAGCTTCTGGTCCTGACCCTGAGTTTCACTGTAAAGGCATTGGGTATGTGGTGACTACCAAGCCAGGAGTTCTGTCCAGCTTGCTTTTATGTTTTGTCCTTCAAGGGTTGAGGGTCCCCACACTGTGTGGGGTAGAGTCCACCTACCACATCACCATGAAGAGGCTCCAGGATAGGCCACCTTGATAAGACCAAATATCCTGCACTTGAAGCTTGAGGAATCTAGCTTATATACAAGAAAGAGGCAGTGTTTGCCAGATTCTGATTCTTCCAGGAATCGCTCCTGGAGACCCAAAGCTTTCATTCCAAGTATTCAATCTCAGTTGGCACATAGTGGCATGATCCTCCATCCCAGTCGTCCTGGACTGTCCCAGTTAACTCCTTTGGTCCAGGGTTCTAATAACTCCTGCTGCAGTTTGAGTGTGTCTACAGGCTGACGGGGAAAGTAATCGGTGGTTGCCAATGTTCCTTTACCTAACAATGGCCTCATATTGTTTAAGAATCACTAACCTAGTGTCCAGTTAGCCATGCAGCCTGCTAATCCTGGTTATGAGTTTGGGGATATTTCAACACCGAAGCAAGAAATGTCAGTAAGGTGATTGAGTGAGTGATTAGGATGAGGTCACCTAGTGGAAATTAGGTATGACTTTCACACTTGAATGACTCTGAATGTTTGCATATTCTAAATAAGGCAGTCTAACAATTCCTTCTCTTCCTTAGGATCCAGTCTCCCATCCCTTTTACAAACAAAAGTGAAGGCTGGGTGGGTCAAACCAGTGGGTCTTTAGGGTGCTATATATAAAGATTTGATTTGGGTATTTATCACGTTTGTTTTCTGCCTCTTCCTACCAGGAGAAGTTGCTCCAGTGCAAGGAACTGCCTTTGACCTGAGAAAGCCAGTGGAGCTTGGAAAACACCTGCAAGCCTTCCACCTCAATGGTTTTGACCACAATTTCTGTCTGAAGAGATCTAAAGAAAAGCATTTTTGTGCAAGGTCTGGGATTTTTCACTTCCTGCCTCTGTAGAGAAGAGACACCAACTCCTATTTGAGGAGTTTTGCCTTTGGCCAGACTAATAGCTTTTACTAAGGCACAGGGACCAAGCACCACATTCTATGGTGTTGCCAAAACTAGTCTTGAACTCCTGGGCTCAAGTGGGCCTCCCATGCTGGGATTACAGGTGCACATCATAACGTGTGACCTTTGCCTGTTCTTTAAGGCCCATTTTCCTTTAGAAACCCTAATTCTTCCTGGAGGAAGAGGTCACCTCTGCCTTCATTGTGTTTCCAGGGCCCTTTGTACCTTTCTCAATTTGTGATTTATGTCCTGCTGCTCCCATGGCAAGTTGGAGGCTGAGCTTTTCTTGCAGCACTCAGCACCTTCAGCCTTATTTGATAGATATGTGCGCATGCTCTCCTTCTCACTGAATTGCCAATTTCCCTGCCTCTACTGGGACACCTAACGTCATGCTGGGCACTAGCAAATGGTCAGTAAATGGCTGTAGAATGAATGGATTTTTTTGAGTCTCAAGCTGTCACCCTAGATGAGAGTGCCGCATTTCATAACTCACAGCAACCTCCAACTCTTGGGCTCAAGAGATCCTCTTGCCTCAGTTTTTCTATTTTTAGTAGAGACAGGGTCTCAATTTTTGCTCAGGCTGGTCTCAAACCCGTGAGCTCAAGCAATCCACCTGCCTCAGCCTCCCAGAGAGCTAGGATTACAGGCGTGAGCTACCGCGCCCAGCCTAAAACAGAATCAATGAACTTTAAATTAAGCAGAGAAAATGGTTCAACCCCTAATAGAGACTTCAAGTAGAACTCCAAACCTTTTCTCTGCCTTGGAACCTCAGCACCAAGGCTCTAGTGCTGTTCCTCTCCCTCCTGCCTTCTCCCACTTCACCAGATTCTGGCCTTCCTCCTCCCAAACCTTTTTCCCTGAACCTTGCAGTTGATGACATGGTAAGGACGTTTTAATATTTTGTGCATGTGTTACCTCTCAGTGATACAGTAATATCCAGCAGATATTACTCCATCCAGAGCATTATTCCATCATGCTCTCTCTCTCTTCTTCTCCTCCCTACATCTTGTCCCTGCTCAGTGGTCTGATTCTTACCTCAAAGCTTTCTCCCAGGCCAGGCATGGTGGCTCGATCTGTAATCCTGGCACTCAAGATGGCTTAGGTGGGAGATTGGCTTGAGCTCAGGAGTCGGAGACCAGCCTGAGCAAAGTGAGACCCCATCTCTATAAAAATAGAAAAATTACCTGGGCATTGTGACAGGTACCTATAATCCCAGCTACTCAGGAGGCTGATGCAGGAGGATTGCCTAAGCCCAGGAGTTTGAGTTGCTGTGAGGTAGGCTGAGGCCATGGCACTCTAGCCTGGGCAATAGAGTGAGACTCTGTCCCCCCAAAAAAGGCAAGGCTCGGTGCCTATAGTTCAGTGAGTTGGGTGCCAGCCACATACACCAACCAAGGTTGGCGGGTTTGAGCCCAGCTCCAGGGCCTGCTAAACAACGACAACTACAACCAAAAAATAGCTGGGTGTTGTGGTAGGCGCCTGTAATCCCAACTACTTGGGATGCTGAGGCAAGAGAATCGCTTTTAAACCCAAGAGTTTGAGGTTGTTGTGAGCTGTGACGCCATGGCACTCTACCGAGGGCGATAACTTGAAACTGTCTGGAAAAAAAAAAAGGCAAAATGTTTCCTCCCAGCTTCTGTTCCACCCTACCTGCTTTTCTGCCTGGACTCACATGTGCTTTGTCTTTGTCCCCAGAGTGCATCATGCTGGAAGTGGGCGAGTGCTAGAAGTGTCCACCACCCAGCCCGGGCTCCAGTTTTACACGGGCAACTTCCTGGATGGCACGCTGAAGGGCAAGGGTGGCGCCATCTATCCCAAGCACTCAGGGTTCTGCCTGGAGACCCAGAACTGGCCTGATGCAGTCAATCAGGTAAAGCCCCAGGCTGACTGGTCAGACTGGTGTTGTCAAGGTCACTCTGCATGGTGGAGGTCATGACACTCAAGTCACGTAGATTCAAAAGTCCATGTTTGTTCTCTTCTCCAAGTCATGATAAACACAGAAAACCCATAGTCAAGTTACTGCGTGACATTTACATACCAGTAACTTTTTTTTAGAAAAAGGGGCAAACTGTGTGCCTGTAAAGCCTTTAATGCTTCTCCTTATCAAACCTTCTCATTTTTGGCACCCACACTTTTAAGCTGATCCTTCATATTTTTTCTTCCTATTTTTTCCCTTATAACTTTCTTTTCTAGCTATGACCTAGAACAATGTCCCTAAAAGTGCCAGCAGCCACTCCATGATGAGCTCACACCCTGCGCCAGAATGTAAATCAACAAGCTGCCAGGCATATAATCCTGGAACTATGGAAGGCTGACGCAGGTGGGCTGCCTCAGCTCAGGAGTTCGAGACCAGCCTGAGCAAGAGTGAAACCCCATCTCTACTAAAAATAGAAAAATCAGCTGGGCACTGTGGCAGGTCCCTGAAGTCCCAGCTACTTGGGAAGCTGAAGTAAGAGAATGGTTCACACCTAGGAGTTTGAGGTGTTGTGAGCTATGATGCCATGGCACTCTACCCAGGTGACACTGTCTCAAAATAAAAAAGCATAACTTTCTCAAAAAGAAAAACCGAAAAACAATGGTAGTTCCTTCACCAAGCCTTTTTTTTTTTTTTTTTGAGACAGAGTCTCTCTTTGTTGCCCTTGATAGACTGCCATGATGTCATAGCTCACAGCAACCGCAAACTCTTGGGTTTAAGTGATTCTCTTGCCTCAGTCTCCCAAGTAGCTGGAACTATAGGCGCCCGCCACAATGCCTGGCTATTTTTAGAGACAGGGTCTTACTCTTGTTCAGGTCTGTCTCAAAGTCGTGAGCTCAGGCAATCCACCCGCCTTGGCCTCCTTGAGTGATTGTATTACTGGTTTGAGTCACTGTGCTTGGCCTAAGCAAATATTAATTTGATGTGTGCTTGGTTATATAGTTTTTCTATATTTCTTTTTTTTTTTTTTTTTTGAGACAGAGCCTCAAGTTGTCACCCTGGATAGAGTGCCGTGGCATCACAGCTCACAGCAACCTCCAACTCCTGGATTCAAGCGAGTCTCTTGCCTCCACCTCCCAAGTAGCTGGGACTACAGGCGCCCGCCACAGCACCCGGCCATTTTTTTTTTGGTTGCAGCCATCATTGTTGTTTGGCGGGCCCGGGCTGGATTCGAACCCACCAGCTCAGGTGTATGTGGCTGGCGCCTTAGCCCGTTGAGCCACAGGCGCCGAGCCAGTGATATAGTTTTTCATTGTAGCTCGAGTTCTTTATCTCACTGCAAACCAATATTAAACATGGCACCGGCCTAGACACCAGTCCAGAAGCACACCCGGAATGGGAGACGGTGCAGCCTGGGCCGCCAGGGTGTAACCTGTGTTGTTTTTCTCCTTCACAGCCGCATTTCCCTGGTGTGCTCCTGAGGCCTGGTGAAGAGTACAACCACACCACCTGGTTCAAGTTTTTGGTGGCTTGAGGAAGTGTGAAGATAAATGACCCAGGGCTGGGCTCACACCCTGTCTCTTATCCAGAGATGGTGAAGATTTAGAAGCTTTGCAAGTGATCCTATAGGTTAGAATCACGCAAATGGTAGCTGTCATGATAATCGATCTGAACATTGATTTCCTTCCCCAGGGACTGGCTCCAGGCTGTCTAATGTCTAGCTCTGTTCTCTGTTCAGTTCTGAGGGCACATGAACCCAATCACCACCGTCATCAACTAAGCTCTGACCCTAGCCCAGCAATGGTGCCAGGGACTCTCATGCTACTGGTAGCTCCATCTCTCCACCCTGCCTTTTCCAACTTTCTACCTTTCCTTTCTTTGATACTACCCTCATAGAGTTTCTGTTTTATTCTCCTCTCTCTCAAACCACCATACTCTTGTGTAGTGCTACAGAGTTTTCAGAGGTCCTGTGAGCCCTGTAGACAGACCTCCCTGCCTCTAAGGTACTACATGATTGATAAATGAGGAAGCTCAGGCCTAAAGAGGTTGAAAGACCCACCACAAGGTAGTCAGTAAAAACTTCAGCCAGACCAAATGCAGGGGCTCACACCTGGCACACGCTAGCACACTGGGAGACTAAGGCAGGATCCCTTGAGCTCAGGAGTTTGACATCAGCGGAGCAAGAGTGAGACTCCATCTCCACTAAAAATAGAAAAATTAGCTAGGCATCATGGCAGGCACCTGTAGTCCCATCTACTCAGGAAGCTGAGGCAGGGGGGTCACTTGAGCCCAGGAGTTTGAGGTTACTGTGAGCTAGCTGGGTTGATGACATGGCACTCTACCCTGAGCAATAGAGCGAGACTTAAAAAATAAAAAAAGTTTTTAGGCTTAGCATCCATAGCACAGTGGTTACAGTGCTAGCCACATACACCAAAGTTGGCGGGTTTTTTTTTCAAAAAAAAAAAAAATTGTTTTTAGCCAAGACTTGAGTCTAAGTTAGGAATATTCAAGTCCCCTTCTTTGCCTCTACCTCAGACAGCTAGAGTATTCCCAGGGTCATGAGGGGGTGAGGGTGTGCCAAGCAGAGTCTGAACCTTGCTCTGTTAGACCCAGTCTTACACCTCATATTCACTTTTATAGGAAGCATTAGGTAGAGTTGAACTGTCTTTTAGTCTTAGAGCTGGTGTGACAAAGTGAAGATCAAAGCATCCAAAAGGAGGCTCGGCACCTATGGCTCAGCGGGCTAAGGCACCAGCCATGTAAACCTGAGCTGGCGGGTTCGAATCTAGCCTGGACCTGCCAACCAACAATGATGGCTGCAACCCAAACAAAAATAGCCGGGCGTTGTGGCGGGCGCCTGTAGTCCCAGCTACTTGGGAGGCAGAGGCAGGAGACTCTCTTGAGCCCAGTAATTGGAGGTTGCTGTGAGCTGTGATGCCACGACACTCTACCCAGGGCGACAGCTTGAGGCTCTGTCTCAAAAAAAAGCATCCAAAAGGAATCTGACATTTAAATTCTCTGCCTATAGGGTTAACTGAGAAAGTCCAGCCAAGGCATAAGAAGGCAGGCACGGGAGGACACAGGTCAGGAGCTATATTAGTGCATGGAGACTGAGCAGAGGTCATGTAGAGCAGACCAGGCTGAGGCTCTCCTTTTCCTGGAGAATCAAATCATCAGTGATGCATTTGGGTTGATGATTTTTAAAGAAATATATTTCATACTAGTATATGCTACAGACATGCAATAAAACCAAAATCTGTCTCTTCAGAAGACTCCAGTTCCTTCATACATCTTTAAGTCTACCATGCATGTACCTTTGGGAAGTGAACTAAGTGCATGCTCTGGTCTGGATTCTACGTGCTCTCCAACAGGTTCCCTAGAGGAAATTTTCCTAGACATGAGCTCCCTAAGCAGCAGCCTATTGAGATTTCCATACTGCCTCTTCCTTTGCCACCAATGCTAAACCAAAGATTTTGTTTATTTGTAAATTCATTGAGTCCCTACTATGGACACAGTCCTCTGCTGGGTCTTTTTAGTGAGTCAAGAGGTAATGTAAGGCTGGGTGCAGTGGCTCACACTTACAATCCTAGCACTTTGGGAGGCTGAGGCAGGACTGCTGGAGCCCAGGAGTTTGAGGTTGGAGTGAACTGTGATGATACCACTGCACTCTAGCCCAGGCAACAGACCAACACCCTCTTCAAAAAAAAAAAAAAGAGGTAACGTATAATGCTGTGCTCTTTGCTGGGCTGCCCATCAGGTGGTACATTCTCAGCTGTCTCCTCCCTGGTGAGTAAGATGCTGTCTGCAAAGTCTCTCCATTCCAAAGTTACCTATGTTACATTGGTCAAGAGGCCTCAGAGATGAATTGCTAAGCTGACTGCAACTCACCCACCAGTTTAATTGTTCAATGCCAGCAATCATTTAGAAAACCCCAGAGAAAAAAGAAGAAAGAGAAATAATATTTTTTTATTCACAAGTGTATGGTCCCCTGGTTCCCCTCTACTTTATGACTGAAAATCACAGATTGTCTTGACCACTCTGTAACCCAGCCAACTGCAAGCTTTTCCCAGCAGGCTGGAACCCAAGCTGGGGCCTGAACATTCCCAGGTGCTGATTAAAGGTATGTAGGTTGTTGCCCAAAGCACCGCAATAAACTGTCCCCAGTCCTGAGCCAAATTCCTTAAACTCTCATATAAACTCCACACTCTGACTCCCTTGCTGCAAACATTCCTGGGTAGAACACACCTTTGTTCTTTTTTCTAAGCTGTCCCCCTCAGTAGAGTGTCATGATGTCACAGCTCACAGCAACCTCCAGCTCTTGGGCTTAAGTGATTCTCTTGTCTCAGCCTCCCAAGTAGCTGGGACTACAGGCACCCTCCACAACACCTGGCTATTTTTTAGTTGTAGTTGTCATTGTTGTTTTGGCAGGCTCAGATTCGAAGCTGCCAGCTCCTGTGTACGTGGCTGGCACCCTAGCTGCTGAGCTATAAGCACCGAGCCAAACACACCTTTTTTCTTTCTTTTTTTTTTTTTAACACACCTTTTTTCTTGCTGCCCATCACAAGGATGCTGCAGCACTCTGTAAGTTCCCCTAGTAAGTGCTTTGGGCTGATCACCCTCGAGTTAGTGCTTCTTTCTCTAGAATCTCAACCAGCACCATCACAGGACAGAATATGGTCCTATGTGAACTCCCCTGGCATTGCTTTTGGGGTGATTTCAGCTGTTGTTTCAGTAGGACCAAATGACAAGGAAACATACCAGTTACCAATTCATTCTCAGTGTAATAGCCTCTAGTTTGGAGAATACATTTAATAGCCAAATACCTTGTTTTCCTGTGTTCTAAAAGAGAGTTGTTTTTTTTTTTTATCACAAGCCAAGTCCACAGTAGCCCAAGTAAGGACATTCACCTAAGGGGCAGCGGAAATAAATTACTGCTCTTTTAATTATGTTTATAAAAGAAAGCACAAAGGCTAAATTTGTCAAGCCATAAATCTGAGGAAGATAAAAGTTTAGAGCATTTCATTTTGGGGGGCAGCAACCAATCTATCCTTTTTTGTGACACAAACCCGAGAACTTTGCTTGAGAAAAGACTCTAATTATGAGACACACAGAGTGTGACAGCATGTGAGCATGATTACGGGATCTTATAAAATCACTGACGGCCTCAGCAAGAAATAGAGTTTTATAAGGTAAGACGTAATATTAAAATACTTGCACAAGCATTGCTATAAAGACTACAATGTTGACTCGGTGCCTGTGGCTCAAGCGGCTAAGGCGCCAGCCACGTACACCTGAGCTGGCGGGTTCAAATCCAGCCCGGGCCCGCCAAACGACGATGGCTGCAACCAAAAAATGGCCGAGTGTTGTGGCAGGCGCCTGTGGTCCCAGCTACTTGGGAGGCAGAGGCAGGAGACTCGCTTGAGCCCAGGAATTGGAGGTGGCTGTGAGCTGTGATGCTACAGCACTCTATGCAGGGTGACAGCTTGAGGCTCTGTCTCGGAAAAAAAAAGTCTCAGATGCTTTGGGCAGCACTTCCAGCTGGAGTCAAGCATGAAAGTCAGCAAAACCTCTCCTCACAAAGGGAATTGTAATGCTGAAATAAATGGACAAAACAATAATTTTGGTGCTCTGGAAACTGAATACATACAACATTCCAATCTGAGACATGTCTATGTCTGAAAAACTGCCAAACTTTGGTAAGGACAGTGTGAATCAGTAGCGTTCTTGCTGAGGATGTTCCGTTCTCCCCACTCCTCCAACTCAGTCCCTAGGAAGGTTCTGCTGGGACCAAGACAGAACATGAGGACAACGGCTCAGCACCTGTAGCTCAGTGGGTAGGGCGCCAGGCTCATACACCGGAGCTGGCAGGTTAGAACCCAGCCAGGCCTGCCAAACAATAACGACAGCTACAACCAAAAAATAGCTGGACATTGTGGCGGGCACCTATAGTCCCAGCTACTTGGGAGGCTGAGGCAAGAGAATCGCTTAAGCCCAAGAATTGGAGGTGGCTGTGAGCTGTGACACTACAGTACTCTACCGAGGGCAACTTGGTACTAATTATGAGACTCTGTCTCAAAAAAAAAAAAAAGCAACAACAGGAGGACAAGCCAACTCCTGTGGTGGGGGTGGGGGAGTCACTTTATTTGGAATGGCAGGTTGACAGCCAGGCCCAACAGCATCATTGATATAAGTGATGATCTGGGTGGTGTGTGAGCAGGGAGGGCCTACAGCTCTGCTAGGCTGAGGTCACAGCACAGCAGAGTTTTGGCTGATTGGAGGCTGCACACGTGCATACCAGAGACCAGAGAGAGTCCAAGCTATTCACATAGTCCTGGCCAACTCAGAACAGACATGGAAAACAACACAGTGGCAAATATAAACTCAATCATATCAATAATTCTATTCAATGTAGATGGTTTAAATACTTCAAAAGGCAGTTTGTTAGACAATTTAAAAGCAAGGTCCAACAACTATATGCAGTCTACTGAAACTTACCTTCCAAGACATGAGTTGCAAGTAAACTGATGGAGAAGATACACCATAAAAATAGTAATCGTAAAAAAATATATATATATAGTAATCGTAAGAGAGCTGGATTGGCTATACATATATCAGACAAAATGACGTTCAATAATATGGCTAGAGGCTCGGCGCCTGTGGCTCAAGCAGCTAAGACGCCAGCCATGTACACCTGAGCTGGTGGGTTTGAATCCAGCCCAGGCCTGCCAAACAACAATGACGGCTGCAACCAAAAAATGTCTGGGCGTTGTGGCAGGCACCTGTAGTCCCAGCTACTTGGGAGGTGGAGGCAGGAGACTTGTTTGAGCCCAGGAATTGGAGGTTACCGTGAGCTGTGATGCTACAGCACTCTATCCAGGGTGACAGCTTGAGGCTCTGTCTCAAAAATAATAATAATAATATTGCTAAACTGCTGGTTGTGGTGGCTCACACCTCTAATCCTGACACTCTGGGAGGCCAACGTGGGTGGATTGCTTGAGTTCAGGAGTTTGAAACTAGCCTGAGCAAGAGCCAGACCCTGTCTAAAAATAACCAGGCAGTGTGACAGGCACCTGTAGTCCCTCCCAGCTACTCAGCAGATTGCAACAAGAGAGTCACTTGAGCCCAAGAGTTTGAGGTTGCTGTGACACTATGGCACTCTCCTGAGAGTGACAAAGTGACTCAAAACATTTGCAAGGTACAATTATAAATTTATGTACATAACTAATAATATAGCCTCAGATCCTCTGAAGCAGTAATTGTGGCCAGAGGCCATGCCTGGAGTGGTATTAGTGTTGGGCATGCCCAATAGTTCTGGTAAATACTCCTTCAAATTTCCTAAATAGAATTTTGACTTTTTAATGTATGTTTCTTTGAACACAGTGACCCCTACTGGTACTAATACAAATTAAAATGCAATGTCTGCCTTTTTCACAGAAAGGTTCCATTCCAGAACAGGGCAGTGGTAGGGTAGGGAATAAGGATCATTTGGTTAGAGAGGATCAGAGAACCTTTCTTTGACTCATACGTGAGTGCTAACTTCTTTATTCTAATAGTGATAAACCTGGCCAATCTGTGCAGTAATGTTAACTAGTGAACTAGGAGCCTAAAGCAGTGGTTTTTAATCCTGGTTACATATTAGAATCAACAGGGAAGATTTTTAGATTAATGCCCAGGCCTCACCCTTAGTAATTTTGTTTTCATTAGGATGTTTTTAAGCTCCATTGGTAACCCTAGCATGCAGTTAGGGTTGAGAACCACTGTCCTAGAATAAAAGTTTTCCCTATTATTATCTTGAAATAATTCATCAGTATTTTGGTAAGTGCAAAAATATGTTTACCTAGAATTTTTCCCCCAGTTTCACAGGGCTCAGCAGGCTGGGGTGCCAGCCACGTACACCTGAGCTTGAGGGTTCGAGTCCAGCCCCGACCCGCCAAACAACAATGGTGTCTGCAACCAAAAAAATGGCTGGGCAGACTCACTTGAGCCCAGGAATTGGAGGTTGCTGTGAGCTGTGATGCCATTGCACTCTACCCAGGGTGACAGCTTGAGGCTCTGTCTCAAAAAAAGAAAAGAAAAAAAATGAATCACAGGCTGGGCGCGGTGTCTCATGCCTCCAATCCTAGCACTCTGGGAGGCCGAGGCAGGTGGATTGCTTGAGCTCCTGAGTTCGAAACCAACCTGAGCAAAAAGCAAGACCCTATCTCTACTAAAAATAGAAAAACTGAGGCAAAAGGACCGCTTGAGCCAGAGTTAGAGGTTAATGTGAGCTATGATACCATTATATTCTATCCAGGGAGACAGCTTGAGTCTCTGGCTCAAAAAATAAAAAATATAAAAGAAAAGAAAAGAAAGTCACAGAGAAAACAGTCATCACTGACCACGAGTATGTCTCAGTAAGGCCCTGGTAACCCTACTAATAATCTTGGCACTCAAAATCCCTAGATATAGGGCTCGGCGCCTGTGGCTCACGTATACCTGAGCTAGCGGGTTCAAATCCAGCCCAGTTCCGCAAAACAACAATGTCGGCTGCAACCAAAAAAAAAAAAATGGCTGGGCGTTGTGGCAGGCACCTGTAGTCCCAGCTACTTGGGAGGTGGAGGCAGAAGCCTCGCTTGAGCCCAGGTATTGGAGGTTGCTGTGAGTTGTGAAGCCACGGCTCTCTATCCAGGGTGACAGCTTGAGGCTGTCTCAAAAAAAAAAAAAAAAAATCCCTAGATATACATACATATATACAAATATATATATATACACATGTATATATATATATATATACAGGAATATATATATTCTTTTGGTAGAGACAGAGTCTCACTTTATAGCTCACAGCAACCTCCAGCTCTTGGGCCTAGGTGATTCCCTTGCCTCAGTCTTCCAAGTAGCTGGGACTACAGGCACCAGCCACAATGCCTGGCTATTTTTTTTTGTTGCGGTTTGGCTGGGCCGGGTTTGAACCCTCCGACCTCGATATATGGGGCTGGTGCCTGGCCTACTGAGCCACAGGCGCCACCCCCTAGAGATATTTTTAAGATTATAAAGTTGGGTGGCGCCTGTGGCTCAAGGAGTAGGGCACCCGCTCGGAGGTGGTGGGTTTAAGCCCAGCCTCAGCCAAAAATGCAAAAAAAAAAAAAAAAAATTGTAAAGTTGAAGGCAAATGTCTAAACCAGGGGCTGGGAAATATGTTCTGTAAAATGAAAATGAGAGAGTAAATATTTTTTGTGGGACTTAAAAGTCTGTCAGAATTATTCAATTCTGCTCGTGGCTCTGTTCCATTAAAACTCCATGGATACCTTGATTTTAACTTCCCATAATTTTCATGTCATGAAATGTTACACTTTTCATTCTTTTTCAACCACTTAAAAGTTTAAAACTGGCTTGGCGCCTGTGGCTCAACGGGCTAAGGCGCCAGCCATGTACACCTGAGCTGGCGGGTCCGAATCCAGACTGGGCCCGCCAAACAACAATGATGCTACAACCAAAAAATGGCCTGGCCTGGCGTTGTGGCGGCGCCTGTAGTCACAGCTACTTGGGAGGCGGAGGCAAGAGACTCGCTTGAGCCCAGGAATTGGAGGTTGCTGTGAGCTGTGATGCCATAGCACTCTATCCAGGGTGACAGCTTGGGGCTCTGTCTCCAAAAAAGAGAAAAAAGTTTAAAACTATTTTAGCCCATTAACTATATGAAAACACTGACAGGCCCAGATGTGGCCTGCAAGCCATAAAATGCTGATCCCCAGTTGTAAGAAGAAGAAAAAAAACCTATCTTTCTCTCTATTCTCATACACCACTCAATATTTCTGACACTAGATGGGTGGAGGTTTTCCCCATACACCAACCCAGCAATTCTGCAATGGACACCAGCTGGGTGTGCTCTCACTCAATTCCAACACATCCTGTAGGTCAGTGGTTCTCAACAGGTGGGTGTGAAACCCGTTTTTACCAATGAAAATACACTGGAGCATTAGGAAGGCTGAGAACCACAGCTGTAGGTGGTATCAGATCTTACAGATTGACAGCTCAGTCCCACAAGACTGCTCCCCACCTCAGACACCAATCACGGTTATTGTGGCTGTTACCCATACTCTGACTGACCTGCTATAAATAAAGGTTCCCATGACCACCTCCTCGGGTTTTGATTAATGTGCTAGAGGTGCTTACAAAACTCAACACTTTACCCATTTATTGTTATAAAGGATATTACAAAGTATACAGAACAGCCAGGTGGAAAAGATGGACAGGGCAAGACACGTGAGAAGGGTGCATGGCTTCCATACCCTCTCCAGGAGCCACTCTCCAGGTACCTCTTTGCATTCTGCTGTCAGGAAGTTCTCTGACACTGTCTTTTTAGGTTTCTATGGAGGCTTTTTTTTGTTTTGTTTTTTGAGACAGAGCCTCAAACTGTCACCCTGGATTGAGTGCTGTGGCATCACAGCTCACAGCAACCTCCAATTCCTGGGCTCAAGCGAGTCTCCTGCCTCTGCCTCCCAGGTAGCTGACTACAGGCGCCCGGCACAACGCCCAGCCATTCTTTGGTTGCAGCCACCATTGTTGTCTGGCGGGCCCAGGCTGGATTCGAACCTGCCAGGTCAGGTGTACGTGGCTGGCGCCTTAGCCCGTTGAGCCACAGGTGCCGAGCCAGAGGCTTTTTTCTTGAGACAGAATCTCACTATTTCGCCCTTGGTAGAGTGCCATAGTGTCATAGCTTGCAGCAACCTCAACATCTTGGGCTCAAGCGATTCTCTTGCCTCAGCCTCCCAAGTAGCTGGGACTACAGGTGCCCACCACAACACCTGGCTATTTTTAGAGATGGGGTCTTTTTTTTAAACACTTTTTTTGTTGGTGTTGTTGCAGTTTGGCAGGGGCTGGATTTGAACCTGCCACCCTTGGTATATGTGGCCAGCACCCTCACTGAGACACAGGTGCTGCCCAGAGACGGGGTCTTGTTCTGGCTTGGGCTGGTATCAAACCTGTGAGCTCAGGTAATCCACCCGCCTCAGCCTCCCAAGTGCTGGGATTATAGGCGTGAGCCACCATGCCGGGTCTGGAGGCTTTATTACATAGGTATGATTGATGAGAACACTGGCCACTGGTGATTATGTAACCTTCAGCCCCTTTCCCTTTTCCCTTTTCAGGAGGTTGAGGGATAGGGCTGAAGATTCCAAGCTTCTAATCAGGCCTTGGTCTTTTCAGTGACCAGCCCCCATTCTGAAGCTATCAAGGGACCATTAGCAGACAAAAAACACCCTTATCACTCCAGAGAGTCCAAGGCCTTTAGGAGTTTTTTGCCAGGAAACTGGAACTAAGTACATTTCACAATATCACACACATCTAAACGATTAGTCTACACTCTGAAAATATAAATATTAAAACACAGCATACCTATCTTATCAAGCAAAGGAAGCAGGAACTCTGGCCATGGGCTCCTGACACTGGCTGAGATAAATTGGCCCAATTACCTTTACCTCTGCTGCATACTATGTTTTTTTGTGGACAGATTTTTTTATAAACTGGTCTGAAACCTGCGTAGTGAAAAGGAATCATTTTCTAGAATTCTAGAATCTACATTTTTTTGAAACTTGCCCTGAGGTTAAATGCTGTGACATCACAGCTCACAGCAACCTCAAACCCTTGGGCTTCAGCAATTCTCTTGCCTCAGCCTCCTGAGTAGCTGGGACTACAGGAACCCATCACAACACCTGGCTAGTTTTTCTATTTTTAGTAGAGACATGAGTCTCACTCTTGCTTAGGGTGGTCTTGAATTCCTGAACTCAAGCAACCCACTCTCCTCTGCCTCCCTGAGTGCTAGGATTACAGGTGTGAGCCACCATGCCTGGCAAGAATCTAGATTTCGTTAAGTGATATGTTACAAACCAAAATACAGACTAGGGTCTTTGAATAATTAAGAAGCACAACTCAGGGTGGCACCTGTGGCTCAGTGGGTAGGATGCCAGTGCCATATACTGAGGGTGGAGTGTTCGAACCCGGCCCCTGCCAAATTGCAACAACAAAAAAAAGCTGGGCGTTGTGGTGAGTGCCTGTAGTCCCAGCTACTCTGGGAGACTGAAGCAAAAGAATCAACCTCCATCTGTGGTTTCTGTGAGCTGTGATGCTACAGCACTCTACCGAGGGTAGAGACTCTGTCTCTAAAAAAAGAAAAAAAAATAGAAGCACAACCCAGGGAATCTACATAGGTAGGTGAAGACACTGGCAGCTCATGTAGGATGGAAGCTGCTGGCCAATGGCTTAATCCTAGGGGCAGGCTGACTCACCTGGGCTCACCACCTCTTAGTGGTAGCCTTTCTTCTGCAAAGAACTTCCCGCACAGAAATTTTCCACATCCTTTCTGAGTAGAACTCAGAGTAGCAGAACTCAGAGTTAACCCACAGAGGAGAGAAAAACCTTGCACTAGAGTTGCAGAGTACAGCTGGACATTGTAAACAGCACCCTACAGATCTAAGTTCTTTGTAGACTGACTGAAACAGGAATCAGCCTGGTTAAAACAACTAAAAGGAAAATGAGGGCTTTTTTTTTTTTTTTTTTTTTGAGACAGAGCCTCAAGCTGTCACCCTGGATAGAGTGCTGTGGCTTCACAGCTCACAGCAACCTCCAATTCCCGGGCTCAAGCGAGTCTCCTGCCTCTGCCTCCCAAGTAGCTGGGACTACAGGCGCCCGCCACAACGCCCGGCCATTTTTTTGGTTGCAGCTGTCATTTTTGTTTGGCAGGCC
>CAUYON010198488.1:0-15311 GCA_963573935.1 Arctocebus calabarensis
CCTGGTTTAGGGATCAAGGTGATATTTGCTTCATAGAATGTGTTGGGTAGTATTCCATCTTTTTCTGTATTTTGGAAAAGGTTGAGTAATATAGGTACTAGTTCCTCTTTAAAGGTTTGGTAGAATTCTGATATGAAACCATCTGGTCCTGGGCTTTTCTTTTTAGGGAGATTTTGTATAGTTGATGTTATTTCAGAACTTGATATTGGCTTATTCAAAATTTCCAGTTCATTCTGGGTAAGTTTAGGAAGGCAGTGTGCATCCAAGTATTGGTCAATTTCCTTCAGATTTTCATATTTCTGAGAGTAAAGTTTCTTGTAATATACGTTAAGGATTTTTTGAATTTCTGAGGGATCTGTTGTTATATCGTGTTTAGCATTTCTGATTGATGAGATTAGAGATTTTACTCTTTTTTTTCTGATTAGGTTAGCTAAAGGTTTATCTATTTTATTGACCTTTTCAAAGAACCAATCTTTTGATTTATTGATTTGTTATATAATTCTTTTGTTTTCAATTTCATTTACTTCTGCCCTGATTTTGGTTATTTCTTTTCTTCTGCTGGGTTTGGGGTTAGAATGTTCTTTCTTTTCCAGTTGCTTAAGATTTCCCATTAAGTTGTTAACTTCCTCTGTTTTCGTTCACTTGAGAAATGCTTGCAGTGCTATAAATTTCCCTCTTAAAACTGCCTTTGCAGTATCCTAGAGGTTCTGATAATTCATATCTTCATTGCCATTTTGTTCCAGAAATTTGGCAATTTCCTTCTTAATCTTGTCTATGACCTATCTGTGATTCAGCATAAGGTTATTTAGCTTCCATATTTTTGTTTCAGTATGCAGATTCCTGTTATTATTGAGTTCAACTTTTATTCCATGGTGGGTCGAGAAGATGCAAGGAGGAATTTCTATTCTTTTAAATTTGCTGAGGTTAGACTTGTGACCTAAGATGTGATCAATGTTGGAGTATGTTCCACGGGCTGATGAGAAAAATGTGTATTCAATTTTATTAGGATGTTCTGTAGATGGCTGTTAAATCCAGTTGCTGAATGGTTAAGTTTAAATCTAAAATTTCTTTATTTAGCTTCTTACTGGAGGATCTATCCAACACTGCTAAAGGAGTATTAAAATCTCCAAGTACTATAGAGCTGGAGGAAATCAAGTTACTCATGTCTATTAGAGTTTTTCTTATGAATTGATGTGCATTCTCGTTGGGTGCATAAATATTAATAAATGAAATCTCATCATATTGAGTATTACCTTTAACAAATGTGAAATGTAAATCTTTATCCTTCCTTAGTTTGATTGGTTTAAAGTCTATTGTATCTGAGAATAAGATTGTAACACCTGCTTTTTTCTGTTTTCCATTTTCCTGGAATATAGATGACCATCCCTTCACATTGAGTCCATATTTATCTTTTAAGGTAAGTTGAGATTCTTGTATGCAACAGATATCTGGCCTGAGTTTTTGTATCCAGTCAGCCAACCTATGCCTCTTTAGAGGACTATTTAAGCCATCCACATTAATAGAACATATTGATAAATCCGTGGAAAATTTAGTGGACATTTTTAATCCTTTTGTCACTGTGAACGTTTGAATTTGGTAAGAAGTTTCTGGGTGAGAAAACTTATGGTGGAGGATCACACTGGTTATTATGGAGGATAGGTTTGAGAATATCCTGGAGAGCTGACTTAGTTATAGCAAATTTCTTCAGCATGTGGATGTCATTAAAGTATTTAATTTCTCCATCATAGATGAAACTCAGTTTAGCTGGTTACAGGATCCTAGGTTGAAAGTGATTTTGTTTTAAGAGATTAAAAGTAGATACCCATTCTCTTCTAGCTTGAAAGGTTTCATCAGAGAGGTCTGCATTTATTCTAATATTCTTCCCCTTGTAGGTAATGGATTTCTTACATCTGGCTGCTTTCAGAATTTCCTCTTTCATATTAACTTTTGTGAACTTAATTATGATGTGCCTCAGGGATGTCTTATTCGGGTTGAGTCGTGTTGGGGTCTGAAACTGTCTGCTATCTGAATTTCAGAATCTCTTGGCATGTCTGGAAAGTTCTCTTTCATAATCCCTGAAAAAAGAGACTCTGGGCCTTGTGATGCCACTTCATCGTTTTCTGGTATCCCTATGAGGCAAATATTGGTTTTCTTCGAGTTATCCCACAGCTGTCTGAGAGAATGATCCATTTTTACCTTCCATTTCTCTACCTTTTTGTAGGTTTGCAAGTGTTCGAAAGCTTTGTCTTCCATGTCAGAAATCCTTTCTTCTGCTTTCTCTATTCTATTACTGAGGGATTCTACTTTGTTTCTCAGATCTTTAAGGGCTGCAACTTCTTGTCTCAATGTGTCAAAATCTTTGGTCATTTGCTCTTTGAATTCCTTGACTTCTTGAGACAATTTTTGAAATGCTCTCAGAATTGCTAATTACATTTTTTCCTCTATTTTATTGATCTTATTTCCAATCCAAATTCTGAATTCCATTTCTGACATCTCAGCTATCTGTTTATGCATAAGATCATCATTTGTGTCTGCCAAATTGTTCCTTAGGGGTGTTGATCTACTCTGATTATTCATGTTTTCAGAGCTTTTCTGCTGATTCTGCCCCATAATTATTTTGCACCATTTGGCTGGTTGAGTACCTAAGGATAAGTTGGATTGGGGGTTCTAGGAGTAGTGATTGACTAGTCCTTTGCCTGTAAGCTTGGACTGGAGTTTGTACCTTTTCCCCTAGAACCTGTACTTTGCCAACCTGTACTTTGCTACTGCCTGTGAAACTGTGGGCCTTCTTGATGTGGTAGGGTTAAATGACTCTGTCTTATTTTCATCTGATCTCTGTCTTACACTAGAGAATTGGTTACTCTGTGTTGGAATCTGTGCTGTGGAGAAATACCAGAATTTAGGTCACCACGCCCCCCACAATAATTCCACAACAATTGGAATAGGAAAACCAAACCTTCCCACTACCACACATTCAGTGTACCTCGTTGGAAGTCCTTGGGTGATTGGCCCAGTTGAAGAGGTCCCAATCAATTGTCTCAGCCAGTACCAACTGAAAATCAAAGAGTTGAAAAGTCTCTGGTGACTAGATAGCAGGAGTCTGCTGGCAGCCTTAGTATAACTCACTCCTGGGTTCTGTGAGCTCAGAAGGGCCCCCCCAGCCAGTAAATTAGTCTGGGAAGGTTGATCCCTCCTTCCTCACCTTGCCCCTCTATCACACCCAGTCTCTGGTAACTCTGCAGGGCTGTTATCCAGTTCCCTCCAATGAGCAGATGTTCTAGAGGTTTGTGCCTGCCTAGGTCACAAGGGGCTCTGTTGCTCCTCAGCCAGTCCACCAGTTCCTGTTGGTGTTGGCAGGGGCGAGGTGAGGCAATCAGGGTACTTGATAGGGGGTGGGGTGATTCACTCATTTCCAGCCCTGTCCCTGATTGATGTTGCTGATAGAACAGAACAAGTTCACAGAATTTCTGCTCTGTGGAAGAGACAATGGGCTGCTAATAGTCCTGACTCAGTCTGTGAGCTTCAGCTCTTGGTCTCAGCTGTCATCCCCTGAGGGCCAGGTGTGGCTGAAACTTAGCAAAGCTTTCTCAGTGCTGTGGCTTGGTGCCTCAGGGGACCACCTCTCCAGTTCAGCCTCCTCTCGGCTCACTTTCCTCTCACCACTCCCGAGCCGGGAAAAACAACACAGATCAGCAGCAGCCTTGTCCACACCCCTTGAGAAAATGTCCAAGAATCTGGACTCCATGAGAGACCGACCTCCAAACCTCAGGGTGAGAGTGGAGGTGAGTGCCTGGAGTTCCAACTTGCAGGTAGAGAATATATACAGTTTTATACAGTTTTATGCCTGGCAGGAGAGTGCCATGGCACCCTAGTAGGGGAAGGAGTTCTGGTTTTTAGAGGGTCTCTCTCGTGGGGTAGAGTGGGAGGACATGAGAACTCTGCTTGCTTGTTTGTATGGAGGTATGGAGTATGCTGTGAGCCGATCTCATGGGGGGAGTGGACTCCCATCTGCTTGGCAATGTGTTCTGTACCTTTTATTTGTATCCTTGGGGTCTCAGGTTGCTCCAGCAGGGTTGATGTGCGTTCTTCGACCTTCTCTTTTGGCTCCATTCCAAACCATTGGCTTTCTTGCTAAATTTCTGTCCTTTAACTCTACTTCTGGATAGGAGCATCTGCGTAAAACTGGCTGTAGTCCTCCATCTTCAATACTAGTTCTTCTTAAAGTTTTGGTAGAATTCTGTCTTGAAGCCATCTGGTCCTGGGCTTTTCTTTTTAGGGACATTTTTTATAGTTCCTATTTCAGAACTTGATGTAGGTCTGATCAACATTTCCACTGTGTTCTGGCTAAGTCTTGGTAGGTGATGTGCACCCAGGTATTGGTCAATTTACTTCAGCTTTTCATATTTCTGATAGTAAGTTTCTGGTAACATTCTTTATGGATTTTTTGAGTTTCTGAGGAGTCTGTTTTTATTTCATATTTACCATTTCTGATTGATGAAATTAGAGATTTTACTCTTTTTTTTTACTGGCTAGGTTAGCCAAAGGTTTACCTATTTTATTGACCTTTTCAAAGAACCAACTTTTTGATTTATTGATCTGTTGTACAATTCTATTGTTTTCAATTTCATTTAATTCTTCTCTAATTTTGGTTATTTCTTTTCTTCTGCTCGGTTTGGTGTTGGAATGTTCTTCCTTCTCCAGCTGCTTAAGATGTTCCATTAAGCTGTTAACTTCCTCACTTTCCATTTTCTTGAGGAAGGCTGACAGTGCTATAAATTTCCCTCTTAGGACAGCCTTTGCAGTATTCCAGAGGTTCTGATAATTTGTCTTCATAGTCGTTTTGTTCCAAAATTTTGGTAATTTCCTTCTTAATCTCATCTATCACCCATCTATCCTTCAGCATAAGGTTATTTAGCTTCGATGGTTTTGTATGCGTATGCAGATTCCTGTTGTTATTGAGTTCAACTTTTATTCCATGATGGTCTGAGAAGATGCGAGGAATAATTTATATTTTTTAAAATTTGCTTAGCTTAAAGTTTGTTGGGATGTTCTGTAGATGTCAAATCCAGATGTTGAATGGTTGATTTTAATTCTAAAATTTATTTCCTTAGCTTATTTTTGGAGGATCTATCTAACACTGATAAAGGGGTGTTAAAATCTCCGACTATTATGGACCTGGAGGAAATCATGTTGCTCATGTCTGTAAGAGTTTCTCTTATAAATTGAGGCACATTCTGGTTTGGTGACTGAATATTAATAATTGAAATATCATCATATTTAGTGTTATCTTTAACAAATATAAAGTGTCCATCCTTGTCCTTCCTTATTTTGGTTGGTTTAAAGCCTATTGTATCTGCAAATAGGATTGCAACACCTGCTCTTTTCTGTTTTCCATTTGGCTGGAATATAGATGACCATCCCTGCACCTGGAGTCTATATTTATTTTTTAAGGTAACATGAGATTCTTGTATTCTGTAGATATTTGGCCTTAGTTTTTGTATCCAGTCAGTCTACCTGTTCCTCTTTAAAGGACAATTAAACCATCTCACATTAATTGAGAATATTGATATGCCTTTCAAATGTCCGGGACATTTTTAATACTTTCATGACTGTGGAAGTTGGAATTTGATTAAAAGATTCTGAGTGAGTTTACTTTTGTGGTGAAGGATTATGCTGGTCATTACAGAAGATCGGTCTGAGAATATCCTGGAGAGCTGGTTTAGTTATGGCAAATTTCTTCAACATGTGGATGTTGTTAAAGTACTTAATGTCTCCATCATAAATGAAACTCAGTTAAGGTGGATTCAGGATCCTTGGTTGAAAGTCTTTTTTTTTTTTTTTTTAGGAGATTAAAAGTCGATGACTATCCTCTTTTAGCTTGAAAGGTGTCAGCAGAGAGATCTGCAGTTATTCTAATATTCTTCCCCTTGTAGGTTATGGTTTTCATATGTCTGGCTGCTTTTAGCATTTTCTCCTTTATGTTAACCTTAGTAAAATTGATTATGATGTTCCTGGGGGATGTCTTATTTGAGTTGGGTCATGCTGGAGTTCTGAAACTGTCTGCTATCTGAGTTTCAGAATCTCTTGGCACATCTGGAAAGTTCTCTTTCATAATCTCATGAAAAAGAGACTCTGAACCTTGTGAAGCCACTTCATCACTTTGGGGGATCCCTTTGAGGCAAATATTGGTTTTCTTAGAATTATCCCAGAGCTCTCTGAGAGAGTGACCTGTTTTTGCCTTCCATTTCTCTTTCTCTTTGGAAGTTTAGGAGTGTTCAAGAGCTTTGTCTTCCATGTCAGAAATCCCTTCTTCTGCTTGCTCCATGCTGTTACTGAGGGATTCTACTGTATTTCTCAGATCTTCGAGGGCTGCAACTTCTTGTCTCAATGTGTCAAAATCTTTGGTCATTTTGTATTTGAATTCGTTCAACTCTTGAGACATCTTTTGGGTCATCTTTTGGATTACTGCCTGAAATTCTAATTCCTTCTTTTCCTCCATTCTGCTGATCTTATTTGCTATCCAGACTCTGAATTCGATTTCTGACATCTCAGCCATTTGCTTATGCAAGGGATCTTGTGCTGTATCTACCTTGTCATTCCTTGGGGGAGTTAATCTACTCTGATTATTTATATTGCCAGAGTTTTTCTGTTGATTTTTGCCTTATGATTGTTTTTCACCATTGCCTCTGACCATCCTCAGAGTTGGGAAGGTGTCTCTCCAAGATCATACCCCAGTGGGACCACTCTGTTGTTGCTGGATCTTTGTAGGGAGTGACCCTGCGTAGCTCCTCTGGGACTGCCCCAGCCTGATAGTTCTAGCTGTGGAAGCAGCTCTGGGGTGTGGCACACTGTCCAGTAGCAGGGCAGGGGATGGTGCACATGGTTCAGGGAGTGCCTGGCACCCAGTTGCCTTGGCAAAGAGAGCCAGCTCCAGCAGTCTCTGGCCAGGAGGAGGGCTCCAGAGAGACGGCACGGTTTGCCCAACCTCCAGAGTCCCTGGCCAGATGGGCGAGGCCAGCGCAGAGGCAGAGAGGATATGGGAGGACGCATGTTGTGGAGCTATGGGTCCTGGAGTTCCTGGGCTATGGTGGACAGGTGGAGGCCAAGCAGGCATGGGGGCGAGGAACTGTGCATTTGCAGGTGGAGTCCCTGGCTGGAACTGGCAGCGGGCAGATGCCCAGTGTGTTCCCAGCAGATAGATTCCTTGGTCAGGGTGGATGGTGAGCGGGGGCCCCTTGCAGCACAGCATTGAGCCATGCAAGTTTCTGGATAGACTCCTTGGCTATGGCAGGCAGTCGGCCAAGGTCTGGTGGTGCACAGCACAGGGCTGCACGGAGGTCTCGGTGGATTCCCTGGCTACAGTGGGGGGAGGTCTTGTAGGGTGCAAAGCAGAGCTGCGCCATGTCCAGGAGGAGTTCATGGCCTCAGCAGTTGGCTGGCTTATGCCAGGGGTGCATGGATCGGAGTTGCCCGGTGGTCCTGGTGGAGTCCCTGTCTGCGGCCAGTGGTGGGCCAAGGCCTGGTAGAGTGCAAATCCAAGCCATATGGTGGTCCCAATGGAGTCCCTGTCTGCAGCGGGTGGCAGGCTGAGGCCTGGGGCATGGATTGGAGCTGCATAGTGGTCCTGGCAGAGTCTCTGTCTGTAATGGGCTGCACTCGAGTGGGGCGCAGTTAGGGGCCACGCAGTGGTCCTGGCGGAGTCCCTGTCTGTGGCAGGTAGAGGCCCTTTGGGGCACAGAGTGGAGCCCCATGGTTACAGGTGGAGTCCCTAGCTGGGGGGTGGGCAGGGTTTCAGCGCGGCCCCAGAGTCTCTTAACTGGCAGAGCACTTGGTCTGGCAGATAGGTAGGGTGGTTGCTGCTCAAACCCTCCTCCCTCAGTTTCAGCATGGGTCAGGCTTCTGGTTCACCAGTAAGGGGGCTAAGGGTATAGTCAAAGTTCAGAATGACTGAAGACTTTAGTTCAATTTTTCTGCTTGAAGGTTTGTTTCTTGGAGTTGCAGCTTGCCTCAGCAGAGGTGACCTGCAGTTAACACTTCTCTCTCTCAGCTGGGCTCCCAGACTTTGGCTCAATTGGGCAAGTTTCTGGGTGCTATCCTTCCTTTTGGACAGGAGCCTCTGTTGGAAGCTGCTTCCCTATACATGTATTGTATATGAACATGTATTTATTTAGTTTCTACTTTTTGCCTTCAAAAAATTAAAAAGGCTTAAATTTTTATAATAATAACAGTGTTTAAGGTAAGGACTAGCAACAAAACCGTTCTGAGGAATCAACAAAGATAAATACATTCAGAAAAGAAATCAGATGATTGTTGCAATGAAATTTTGAGCAATAATGATAATAATAATGCAAAAATAGTAGCATTCACACTGTCAAATAAGTGTATGTCTATTATAGAACGCTTTGACTCTGAGTTTCAAGATGGAGTCATCAGTTGACTTCTTCTTCTAATTTTTTCCCCCAAAGTCTCCAAAAATAGACATAAAATCTATCTATTTATTTATTTATAAATAAAAATAAGAGATAATTTCAGACAACAGATCATGCCAAATCTTATAGACAAGAGTAAAATTAGAAATCCAAATAATTGGAAAAAAATATATTGTATGAAGGGGAACTAAATTACAAACATATTTCACTTATAAATGGGATGCACTATCCTAAACAACATATTGACAAGTTGAATTAAAAATTAATGTTTAACTAATGTAGGTTGGTCAAAAAGAAATTCAATATATGTAAGAATTAGTCACTGTTTTGTGTTCTTTTTCTTTTCCTTTCACTCACCCCCTTCCTCTTTCTCTGTGTACCTTCCTCTTCCCCCATGCCCCATCATGTTATTAATTGTTCTCATAACAAAGTTGAATACAGTGGATTCATGCTTCTCCATTCCTGTGTTGCTTCACTAAGAAGAATGTGTTCCACCTTCATCGAAGATAATACAAATGCTGCAAAATCTACATTTTTTTAAATGGCTGAATAATATTCCATGGTATACAAATACCACAGCTTGCCAATCCATTCCTGCTTTGAGGGACAGTTAGGTTGTTTCCACGTTTTAACGATTGTAAATTGAGCTGCGATAAACAGTCTGTTACAAGTGTCTTTATAATCAAAGTTTTTCTTTTCTTTTTTTTTCCCTTCTGGATAGATGCTCAACAATGGAATTGCAGGATCAAATGGGAGGTCTAGGTTGAGTTCTTTGAGGTTTCTCCCTACATCCTTCCAAAAAGGTTGTATTAGTTTGCTGTCCTGCCAGCTGTGTAAAAGGGTTCCTTTCTCTCCACATCCACACCAGCATGTGCTGTTTGAGATTTGGTAATGTAAGCCATTCTCACTGGGGTTAAATGATATTATCTCAGGGTGGTTTTAATTTGAATTTCTATAATGATTAGGGATAATGAGCATTTTATTATGTGTTTGCTTGTCATTCATCTGTCTTCTTTAGAGAAGGTTCTGTACATCTCTCTTCCCCATTGATGTATGGGATTGCTTGCTTTCTTCTTGTGAATTAATTGAAGTTCTGTATAGATCCTAGTTGTTAAGCTTTTGTCTGATTCAAAATATGTAAATATGGGGGGCGGAGCAAGATGACTGACTGGAAGCAGCTTCCGAAAAAGACTCCTGTCCAAAAGGGAAGATAACCTCCAGAAACTGCACAATTAAGTTGAATACTGGGAGCCCAGCTGAGAGAGAGGAGTGATATCTGAGGGTCACCTCTGCTAGAAACAGGTTGTGACCCCAAGAAGGCAAGCTTCAGGTACCAAATTCATCTGAAAGGAAAAGTGTCCATCCCCTTCCCCATGAAAGTTCTGAAATTCTTGCTTTTCTGTTTCCTTTCTTTTTTTTCTCCTTTTTTGCTCCTAAAGATTTTTTACAGACAAGTGGTGAACTGTGGACCTCTTGTCTCACCTCATGGAAGAGGGCTGTGGTACATCAGGTGTGCTTTCCCTGAGCACCCTGGTGAGACTCTGAAAACTCTATTGCTAGGCAGAAAAACTGAACTAATGTTTTCCCCACCATTCTGAACTTATAGTACACCCTTCCCCCCTTACCTGATGAACCAGAAGCCTAACCACTGCTGAAATGGAGAGAGGAGGTCCCTGAACAGCTTCCCCACCCATGCCTGAACAAGCGCCCCTCTGGGAAAAGACTGCCAGGGGAGGGTGTCCACAGCGAGCCTCCCTCCTTCTGGCCAGGGAAGCCGCAGGCGAGTGCATGGCCCTGCACCCTGTGCTTTCCGAACTTCCTCAGGCCCACTGTCTGCCAGAGACTCTGACGGTGACCACCAGGCTTCTGCAGGTATGCCCCCGGCCAGGAATTCCCCCAGAGCCTGCGCAGGCCTCTGCCTGGTGCCCACAAGGTGCCTGCAGGCACGCCCGTGACCAGTAAATCCCCTACATCCCTGTGGTTATACGTCCTGAACCTGCAGGGCTTCCGCACGCCCACCTTCTGCCAGGAAGTCTGCCTGCAACTGCCAGGCCTCTGCAGGCTTGCCTCTGGCCAGCAATTCCCCTGGCAACTGCCTGGCCCTGAACCCATGCTTGCCGGGCTTCTGCAGACCCATTGTCTGCTAGATACTCTGCCAGCAAACTCCAGGCCACTGCAGGGCTGCCTCCAGCCAGGAACTCCCCAGGCAACCACACAGGCTTCCTCGTGGCACCCACAGGGTCCCTGCAGTCCAACTCCTGGCCAGTAAATCCTCTGGCGAACATGTGGCCCAGTGCCCAAGCTTGCAGGGCTTCTGCAGGCCCCCCTTCTCCCAGGAACTCTTCCTGCAAACTGCCAGGCTCTACAGGCCCACCCCAGGCAAGGAACACCCACGGCGACCATCTGGCCCTGTGCCCCATGCTTGCTGGGCTTCTGAGGCTGGCCGTCTGCTAGAGACTCTTCTGGTGACTGCCATGCCTCTGCAGGTCTGCCTCCCGGCAACAGCGTGGGCCTCCACTTGGCACCCAGGGGGCCTCCACAGGCCAGCCTTCTGCCAGGGACTCCGCTGGCAAATGCCAGGCCTCTCTGCAGGGCCACTGCTGGCCAAAAACTTCCCGAACAATTGTGTAGCCCTGCACCCACCAGTTGAAGAGCCTATGCAGTTCTGCCTTGTATGAGGGACTCCACCAGCAAACTTCCAGGCCTCTGCAAGTCTGCCCCTGGCCAGAGATTCCTCTAGTGACTGTGCGGGCCTGTGTCTGGCACCTGCAGGGCCTCTGTAGGTCGACCCTTGACAAGGAGCTCCCCTGGCAACCACGCGGACCCGCATACCACATTTTCTGGGTCCCACAGTCCTGTGTTCTTCCAGGAACCCTGCCGGTGATCACCAGGCACCCGTCAGCTCACCCCTGGCCATGAACTCCCCCAGCAACCATGTGCCCACCACGTGCCCCAAACCTGCAGGGCCTCTGCAAGCTGGCCCTCTGCCAGGGACTCCTCTGGTGACTGCCAGGCCTCTCTAGGCCTGCCCTCAGACAGGAACTCCCCCAGTGATCACACAGCCCAGCACCTGGCACTCCCAAAACTGTGTGCACCATCCCCTACCCTGCTGTTGGATCCAGGGGTGCCACACTCTGGGGCTGCTCCTGCAGCCAGAACTCCCTGGATGGGGAAATCCCAGAAGATCTACACAGAGTCACTCACTACAAAGTTCCAGTAACAATAGATGGTCCCACCAGGGGTCTAATCTTTGAGAGACACCTTGCCAACTCTGAGGATGGCCAGACGCAACTGTCAAAAACAATCATGGGGCAGAATCAATGCAAAACTCTGGCAATATGAATAATCAGAGTAGACCAACGACAAGCCAGACACAGCACAAGATCTCCTGCATAGGCAAAGGGCTGAGATGTCTGAAATTGAATTCAGAATCTGGATTGCACATAAGATCAGTGGAGGGAGGAAAAGATGCAATTAGAATTTCAAGCAGTAATTCAAAAGATGACCCAAAAGATGTCTCAAGAATTCAACTAATTCAAAGACAAGATGACCAAAGATTTTGGCACATTGTGACAAGAAGTTGCAGCCCTTAAAGATCTGAGAAATTCAGTAGAATCCCTCAGTAACAGAATGGATCAAGCAGAAGAAAGAATTTCTGACATGGAAGACAAAGCTTTCAAACGCTCTCAAACCTCCAAAGAGCAAAAGAAATGGAAGACAAAAACAGTTCACTCACTCAGAGAGCTCTGGGATAACTCGAATAAAACCAACATTTGCATCATAGGGATCCCCGAAAACGATGAAGTGGCTTCAGAAGACACAGAGTCTCTTATTCATGAGATTATAAAAGAGAACTTTTCAGACATGCCAAGAGATTCTGAAATTCAGATAGTAGACAGTTTCAGAACCCCAGCACTACTCAACCCGAATAAGACATCCCCCAGGCACATCATAATTAAGTTCACTAAAATAAATATGAAGGAGAAAATTTTGAAAGCAGTCAGAACGTAAGAAATCAATAACCTACAAGGGTAAGAAGATTAGAATATTCGAATCACTGCAGAATAATCTCTGATCAAACCTTCCAAGTTAGAAGAGAATGGTCATTGACTTTTAATCTCCTAAAATGAAATAACTTTCAACCCAGGATCCTGGATACAGTCAAACTGAGTTTCATTTATGATGGAGAAATTAAATACTTTAATGATATCCACAGTTGAAAAAATTTGCTATACTCAAACCAGCTCTCCAGGATATTCTCAGACCTACCCTCTATAATGACCAGTGTAATCCTCCAATGCAAAAGTAAACTCATCCAGAAACTTTTATCAAATTCCAACTTCCACAGCAATGAAAGGATTAAAAATGTCCACTAGATTTTCTACGGATTTATCAATATTTTCAATTAATGTGAATGGTTTAAATTGTCCTCTAAAGAGGCATAAGTTGGCTGACTGGATATAAAAACTCAGGCCAGATATCTGCTGCATAGAAGAAAATCATCTTACTTTAAAAGAAAAATTTAGAATCAATGTGAAGGGATGGTCATCTAAGTTCGAGGCAAATGAAAAACAGAAAAAAGCAGGTGTCACAGTCTTATTTGCAGATATAATAGGCTTTAAACTAACCAAAGTAAGGAAGGATAAAGATGGACATTTCATATTTGTTAAAGGTAATACTCAATATAATGAGATTTCAATTATTAATATTTATGTACCCTACCACAATGCATCTCAATTTATAAGAGAAACTCTAATAGAAATGACTTTCTTGATTTCTTCCAAATCCATAGTAGTTGAAGATTTTAGCAGTGTTGTATAGATCCTCTAAAAAGAAGCTACGTGATGAAATTTTAGATTTAAACTTAACCATTCAACATCTGGATTTAACAGACATCTACAGAACATTTCATCCTAATAAAATTGAATACACATACTTCTCATCAGCTCATGGAATATACTCCAAAATTGATCACATTTTAGGTCACAAGTCTAACCTCAGCAAATTTAAAAGGATAGAAATTATTCCCTGCATCTTCTTGGACCAGCATGGAATAAAAGTTGAACTCAACAATAACAGGAATCTGCAAACTCATACAAAAACATGGAAGCTAAATAACCTTATGCTGAAGGATACATGGGTCATAAATGTGATTAAGAAGGAAATTACATAATTTTGGGAACAAAATGACAATGAAGACACAAATTATCAGAACCTCTGGGATACTGCAAAGTTAGTCCTAAGAGGGAAATTTATAGCACTGCAAGCCTTCCTCAAGAAAACAGAAAGGGAGGAAGTTAACAACTCAATGGGACATGGCAAGCAATTGGAGAAGGAAGAATATTCCAACCCCAAACCCTGCAGAAGAAAAGAAATAACTAAAATTAGAGCAGAATTAAATGAAATTGAAAACAAATGAATTATAGAACAGATTAAGAAATCAAAAAGTTGGTTTTTTAAAAAGGTCAATAGGATAGATAAACCTTTGGCTAACTTAACCAGGAAAAAAAAGAGTAATATCTCTAATTTCTTCAATCAGAAAGGGTAAGGATGAAATAAGAACAGACCCCTCAGAAATCCAAACAATTCTCAATGAATACTACAAGAAACCTTACTCTCAGAAATATGAAAATTTGAAAGAAATTGACCAATTCTTGGAAGCACACCAAACACCTACCAAGACTTAGCCAGAACCAAGTGAAAATGTTGAACAGGCCTATATCAAGTTCTGAAATAGCATCAACTATAAAAAAAGTCCCTAAAAAGAAAAACCTGGGACCAGATGGCTTCATGTCAGAATTCTACCAAACCTTTCAATAGGAACTAGTACCTATATTACTAAATCTCTTCCAAAATATAGGAAAAGAAGGAATACTACCCACTACATTCTATGAAGCAAACGTCACCTTGATCCCCTAACCAGAAGAAAAGAAAATTATAGACCAATATCACTAATGAATATTGATGCAAAAACATTCAGTAAGATCCTAGCAAACAGAATCCAGCAACACATCAAACAAATTATACACCATGACCAAATAGCCTTTATCCCAGGATCTCAAGGCTGGTTCAATATATGTAAATCTATAAATGTAATTCAGCACATAAACAAACTAAAAAATAAAGATGATATGATTCTCTCAATTATTGCAGATAAAGTTTTGACAATATCTAGCATCCCTTAATGATTAGAACACTTAAAAAAATGGTATAGAAGGGACATTTCTTAAACTATTAAAGGCCATCTACAGCAAACCGACAGCCAATATTGTATTGAATGGAGTTAAATTGAAGTCATTTCCACTTAGATCAGGAACCAGGCAAGGTTGCCCATTATCTCCTCTGAACTTCAACATTGTAATGGAAGTTTTAGCCATTGAAATTAGGGAATAAAAGGAGATCAATGGTATCCACATAGGGTCAGAAGAGATCAAACTTTCACTCTTTGCAGATGATATGATTGTGTATTTGGAAAACACCAGGGATTCTACTATAAAACTTTTAGAAGTGATCCAGGAATACAGCAATGTCTCAGGCTACAAAATCAACACCCATAAATCTGTTGCCTTTACATATACCAACAATAGCCAAGCCAAAAAAACAGTCAAGGACTCTATTCCTTTAACAGTAGTATCAAAGAAGATAAAATATTTGGGAGTTTACCAAACAAAGGATGTGAAAAATCTCTATAAAGAGAACTATGAAACTTTAAGAAAAGAAATAGCTGAAAATGTTAACAAGTGGAAAAACATACCATGCTCATGGCTGGGAAGAATCAATATTGTTAAAATGTCTATACTACCCAAAGCAATGTATAATTTTAATGCAATTCCTATTAAAGCTCCATTGTCATATTTTAAAGATCTTGAAAAATAATACTTT
>CAUYON010198490.1:0-21974 GCA_963573935.1 Arctocebus calabarensis
ATGGATTAATAAATTGTGGTACATGTATACCATGGAATATTATGCAGCCTTAAAGAAAGATGGAGACTTTACCTCTTTCATGTTTACATGGATGGAGCTAGAACATACTCTTCTTAGCAAAGTATCTCAAGAATGGAAGAAAAAGTATCCAATGTACTCAGCCCTACTACGAAGCTAATTTATAGATGTTGTATGAAGGGTATAACCCAACTGTAGCACAAGAATATGGGCAAAGGGGCAAGGGGAGGAAGGGTAATTGGTGAGGCCACACCTATGGTGCATCTTAGAAGGGTACAGGCGAACCTTACTAAATGCAGAATACAAATGTCTTCATATAATAACTGAGAAAATGCCAGGAAGGCTGTGTTAATCAGTTTGATGAAAATAGTTAAGATTGTATATGAAACCAGCACATTGTACCCCTTGTTTGCACTATTATACACAGCTATGATTTAATAATAAAGACAATAAAATTAAAAACAAAAGAAGTAACCATTTTAATTAAAATGCAATAAATGCAATGCAGTAATTCATAGATAAGTCACTGAAACTAGGAGGCATCAAAAGATGCTTCTGTGCTACCAATAAACAAACAAACATCTATTGAAGTTAAGAGCCTTTCAGGAACTTTGCTGGTCTACCCCCAGACTGTAGGTATGCCCCCCTCCATTTTATTCCAAGTTACAAAGGTGGCCCTGATGACCAGCAGCAGGTCCTAGGTTGACAGATTCCACAATCTGATTTGTTGGCTACTTGGCACTGTCTTCTCCCAGGGTCATGACAGACTGATTTGAAATGAACTTTCATCTTTAAAATATATGGGGCATTTATACTCTTTTATCACATTCTCTCTGTTTTGCAGTTCATGAAATAAACTTGTTATCTCTGTTAGACAATTATGAGAAGGGCAGGTTGCGGTGACTCCCATTTGGCAGAGAGGAAGCAAAGTGAAGCAGGAGTGCGGAGGAGCTGAGAGGCTTGGCTCTGATCTCCACCTCCTGACTGCAGTCTACTCCAGATTGATACAGAGCAGGGCTTAATCCCCTGAGTCTAGAGCCAGTAATGTCCAGAGGTAGAGGTGGTAGCTTAAGTGGTGATGAAGAACAAAGAAATTGAGTAATTCATTTTCTTACTATCCGGAGAGAAGAGACTCCTAGGACTGTGTATGACATTGCTAAACTATCCTTACCCAACTAACTCACTTCAAATAATTCACACCAGCCAATTATCCCAGGGGCCCAAACTCTCCATATGTTAATCCCTCCCTCTCTGTGTCTCCCTGTCTCTGAAGTATGGACATGATGCAACCAGAGAGTAAGAGACCATAATGTTAATTAAAACAAAAACAAACAAAATCAAATAAAACAACCGTCCATGCCCTCCTTCCTAATTCTGCTGCTGGGATAACAGGCACACCAGCAGCCCTGCCTTCACCACAGTACTAATCACTCATGTGTGTAAAAACCACAGTACTCCCTAAATGCATTGAAATGAAAAAATTAAATGAAACAGAACATGGCAAGCAAAAAATGCTTAGAGTTAAACATAGGAGGTTGACAGAAGAAGAAAAGGAAACATGGCCCCAAGGCATCTTAAATGTCAGGTATTTAAATGTAAGTAGTTAAGTAAATGAGGGTAACAAGATTTTCCAAACAGGAATATCTTAAAACTTTCTTTAGGTCTAGTTATCTTTTTAGAAATTTGAATAAATGTTGAAAAGGATGATAATTCAATGCAAAACTTACTCAATGGTGAAACATAATGACACAGTTTTCACATACTACCCCAGACTTTACTAAGACAGTCCCCAGGTTACAAACCTCTAGAGTAAGTAATGATCAGGATTATAACAAGCAATTATTTAATACCTCCAAAAAGTGCCACACACTGCCAGTGCCGGCAGAGCCAAATGGAGCATAGGCCTTTGAGGAGCACTTCAATATTCTCTGACAAACTGGTGACCAGAAATGACTCAATTTTATCATGCTGAGTTTGTTTACAGTGCATAGGGCACCAACTGACAGGAACTAGCAAAACAAAGGAAATATTGATGAAAATGCTAATGAAAAACAATTTTGTATACCAAAGTATTCTTTTTACTTTTCAAAAGCAATTTACATACTATAAACCACCAAATATAAAGACTCCTGTTAGATAATGAAGCCATCGGAAACACTTGGAACCAGAATCAATTCTGAGTTTGGCATGAGGTGACGGATGCAGATACTATTTGCTCTGTGGAAGGAGAAGCCTAAAGCTGGGGAACAGCCTGAAGCCAGGCAGTGAAGTTTAGAGCAAATGAGTCACTTCTCCAACTGAGCAGAGACGCTAGAAGATGGCTGTCCTGGTGTCATCAATACCTGGTCAGTAAGAACACTTTGCAATTGTGGAATCAAATGGAAGGTCAACTTTGAGTTCTTTCCCATTACTGGATATCTACCTAGAATAATAAAAATGATTTTACCACAAAAAACTATTTGCACTAGAATGTTTACTGCAGCCAGGTCCTGGAAGCAACCCAAATGCCCATCAACCCATGAATGGATTAACAACTGTGATACACACACACACACACACACACACACACACACACACACATATATATACCTCAGAATACTATCAACCATAAGAAAGATGGAGACTTTACATCTTTTATGTTTCCCTGGATGGAGTTGAAACACATTCCTCCCAGTACAGTATCCCAAAAATGGAAAAAAAGAATCCAATGTACTCAATACTAATATGAAACCAATATATAAACAAGTACATGTCCACACAAACAATAAAATAAAAATACAGTCTAGCAAGGTGGAGGGAAGAGGTGGGAGATAGGAAGGGGGAAAGGGAGGGCAATCAGTGGGCTCTCACCTAATGTGCACAATGTGAGGCTACTCAGCACACCCCCTGGATAAAGCGCTCAATTATAACTTGAACTTCTCCTTAGAAGTGAGGACAATGTAATCTAAAAATTTGTAGCCTTATATTAATAAATAAATAATGAAAAAGAAAAAAATTTGTATCATCTAAAAAAAATCAAATGCATTTCTATAATCTAACAATGAAAATGGAGAAACTAAAATTAAACACAACATCATTTACAATCACTCCAAAGAAAATGAACTACTTAGGTATAAGCATACATAGGATCTCCATGCTGAAAAAGCACAAAATGCTAATGAATGAAGTTACAAACCTAAATAATGGACAGATATACCATGTTCATGGAATAGGAAAAAAATAAAAAGAACACTTTGGATGAAAAAAATGTATTTGCTTAGTATTTTGACTCTTGGTGGTCATATAAATGCATGCAATTTAGAAATGAGGACACTTTAAAAAGAAATCCTTAGCAATAAACGTAACTTATCAAAACCAGACCAGTGTATTTAGCACCGAATCTTTATTAAGAGCCTGGGGTTTTACAGTTGAACTATCCTCTAGGGCTTAGTTTTGCTAAACTTTACAAATCCTCAAGCCCAACACCTGTGAAAAAGGGATAATACAGGACTGAGAAAATATATAACAAATCTAGTACCTTACACATACAAAGATCTCCAATTAGTTATTATTATTAATAGCTATCATCCCAATATCACTAAAAACTCTAATATCTTTTGGTTACTTAATCAAAGGGATATTTTAGCATAAAAGTAAATATTCCTTACCAAAAATGCTTGAAACTGGAAGTGTTTCAAATTTCAGATATTTTCAGATTTTGGAATTTTTATATACATATAATGACATATCTTGGGGATGGGACCCAAGTCTAACATGAAATTTATTTACATTTTATAAACACTTTCTACACAGAGCTTAAAGGTAATTTTATACAATAGCTTTTTGGGTGAAACAAAGTTCTTTTTTATTTTTAAGACAGACTCTCACTCTGTGCCCTGGGTAGAGTGCTGTGGCCTCACAGCTCACAGCAATCTCAAACTCTTAGGCTCCAGTGACTCTCTTTCCTCAGCCTTCTGAGTAGCTGGGACTACAGGCTCCTCCACACCCAGCTAGCTAGTATTTCTATTTTTAGTAGAGATGGGGTCTTGCTCTTGCTCAGGCTGGTCTTACTTATGAGTTCAAGTGATCTACCCGCCTCAGCCTCCCAGAGTGCTAGGATTACAGGCATGAGCTACCCTCCTCAGCCTAAAACAAAGTTTTGGCTATGTTTTAACCGTAGTGCATCACTGTGAAGTCAGGTGTAGAATTTTCCATTTGTGGTGATATATCAGTAAAGAGCTCCAGATTTTGGAGCTTTTCAAATTTTAAATTTTCGGATGAGGGAAGCTCAGCCTATATTTCAAACTTAAAAACATAACCAGAAAACAAAATATCAAATACTCAGAATATATCTTTTCCTTTTTCATTAACGTCTTCTTTAACTAAAGTTTTGGACATCATAAATAGTCATAGATTTCTTATTTTGCTCACTGGAGATGCTTAAGATGGGTTTTCCAGTTATGCTTGCCCTTCTGGCAAGTAAGGAAATGAAGGAAGGACAATAATTATGCACCATACATTATATGAACATGTGTTATGGATTTTAACAATTTGAAGACAATTTCAAAATCCATTAGCACTTTAAAAACTGACAGAGACAAGAAAATAATGAAAATAATTCAATAAATGTCAAAGTTAGAGAAAGCCCATTTGAAACAGAACACTGCAAAGCTGAGCTTGCAATGATAATTAAGGAATATCCGAGTGTAAAAGCCTCTAAAAAATTTCTTGAAAAAATTAATGAAGTGATAGTAACAAAAATAATATATTAATAAAATCCATAAATAACCCCACAGTAAGATAATAAAAGGCCTGGCCTAGAATTGAAAGGAAAACTAAAACAGGTCTCTACCTATATCCAACTTTCAAGAACACTTTTAGTTATGTCCAAAAGAGGAAACAGCCACAATAGATGCTATAGAAGCTCAGAAATGCCCTTATTTATTTTGTGAAATCAGAGGGACATTCCAGTCCTGAAGCTGTCATTATAAAATGGTATCACCCATTCACAAATTCACAACTGTCAATTGAGGGATCTCTTTTGGGAATTCATCATAAGACCCTGAGTCAAAAGAATTATGAAGCCACAGGCATTCAGACAAATGTCACCTCATCATTACCTATAACTGAATAAACCACAAAGAAGGTGAACGTCCAATAATAAAAAAAGGTCTAATTTGGAATTTTCAGTTAAATTTAACAAATGTGCACCACATACCAAGCCCATTACTAGCTGTGAGCACACAAATTGCCAAGACATAACAGCCTTGCTGGCGACACAGTCTCACTCCACCTTGTCAATCAGATGGAACATGACAAAATCAGTTAAGAAGACAGTTAAATCAAGTAGATGGATAGTTATAGTAAAGGTTAGTACATATATAAAAATACCAAATAGAAATTCTGACATACTATGATTTGAATCATAAATACCTAATATAAAGTGGAAAGAAATATAATCATGAGAAGACTAATCGGTAGTTAACTCTAATCCATCATCATGGATCTTAATTTGACAGGCTGTTTCTCACGCCATCTGTCATCTGTCAAAGATTCTCTTTAAACACGTTTCTTCTTTGGTGGACGGATATCTTCTCTTCAGCCCGTCCCATCTGTCAGGAACACCACTGTCCTCAGACAGTGGATTTGAGCCACTACAAGGGGTCTGAAAGCAACAGGAAGAGGGAGTGCAGTGGGGAAAGACATTGGACATGTGCTCCTAATTTCCAGACTGACACTCTCAGCACCTTTACTAAAACAAACCTTATTTCTCTGCCTGGTCCTTCCATTCAGCCATCTAATGAAGCATTTTCATATTCCCTGATCCTTGGCTAACTTATCAATTTCATTAACCCAGCCTAATTGATGTTTGCTAGGCACAATGGAGGTTTCACTCAGAGTTTTATCTTAAGTACTAACAAATACTTCACATGTTTAAAATTGTTCCTTTCACTATTTTTTTCCCAGCATTCAACACATTTGGCCAGGTGAGGTAGCTCATGCCTGTAATCCCAGCACTCTGGGAGGCCGAGGTGGGTGAATTGCTTGAGCGCAGGAGTTTGAGACCAGCCTGAGCAAGAGTAAGACCTCATCACTACTAAAAATAGAAAAACTATCTAGGCATTGTGGTGGGCGCCTATAGTCCCAGCTACTTGGGAGGCTGAGGCAGGAGGATAGCTTGAGTCTGAGAGTTTGAGGTTGCTGCAATCTGTGATGCCACAGCACTCTACCCAGGTGATACAGTGAGAGTCTGTCTCAAAAAAAATTTTTTTTTTATCCAGCAGTCACTATATCCTGGCTACTCCCCTGAACACTGAGAATTGAGTCATGAATAAGAACAATTTCCTATACTCATTAAACTCACATTGAGATAAAATACAAAATAAATAAAATATAATTCAGATCATAATAAACACCGTGCTAAGAAGAAAGCTAGTGAGGCTGAAAGAGTGACGAGGGGTAGGGGGGGACACTTGCTGTTTTGCCTCTTCTGAGGAGATGACTCTTGAGCAAGAGCTTGAATAAGGTGAGGGATTAATCAAGCCACCAACCTGCCAAGACTATGGGCACCTCTAACAACTGAAGTAATATTATAAATGTCTTTTGGAAAACGTAAACCTGAAAGATGACACAAACTTTCTTCCTTTTGTGCTATCTAGTCATAGCCCATGACTGGCAGAGTAAGTGTGGCCCAGTTCCAAGCCCCCTGAACAAACATGATGCATTTTCCACAAATCAGGTAGCACATAGCAACACACAACAACAGTGGTCCCATAAGATTACAGGGAGCTGAAAAGTTCCTGTTCCCTGGTGACATTCTGCGATCCTGACCTCATGTAGACCTAGGCTAATGTGTGTGTTTGTGTGTCCTAGCTGTGAACAAAATGGTAAAAAAAGGATCCCCATTTCTCACCGTGTACAAGACTAAAGATGAATTAAAGACCTTAATGTGAGATCTGAAACCACAACAGTTCTGAGAGAAGCCATAGGCATAACTCTTCTAGACATCAGCCTGGACTAAGAATTAATGCCTAAGACCCAAAGGCAAACATAGCAACAGCCAAAATAAATAAATAGGACTTAGTTAAATTAAAAAGTTTATGCACCGCAAAGGAAATAACCCACAGAGTAAATAGACAACCTACAGAATGGGTGAAAATGTTAGCAAACTGTGCATCTGGAAAAGGTCCAGAATCTACAAAGAATTCAAATAGCAAGAAAGGAATAATCTCACTTAAAAATGGTCAAAAGACATGAACAGACTCTTCTCAAAAGAAGACACATAAATGGCCAACAGATATATGCAAAAATGTTCAACACTGCTAATCATCAGGAAAATGCAAATTAAAACCACAATGAGATACCACCTTATCCTATCACAATGGCCATTCAATATATTATAAAACAATGGATGTTCGTGTGTGTGTGTGTGTGTGTGTGTGTGTGTATACAGAAAGGAACACTTATACACATTGGCAGAGCTGTAAACCAGTACACCCTCTATGGGAAACAGTGTTAAGACTCCTCAAAGAACTAAAAGTAGACCTACGATTAGATCCAGCACTCCCACTACTGGGTATGTACCCAAAGGAAAAGAAGTTATTATATCAAAAAGACACCTGCACCTGAATGTTTACTGCAGCACAACTGCAAAGATATAGACCAACCAAATGTCCATCGGTTGATGAGTGGATAAAGAAAATGTGGGCTATATACCATGGTGTGCTACTCAGCCATGTAAAGGAATGAAGTAACATCATTGGCAGCAACTTGAGTGGAACTGGAGACCACTGTCCCGAGTGACAGATTTCAGGGATAAAAAAACAAACACCACATGTTCTCACTAATAAATAGAGCCCGTGATGGGCACACGTGGTCAGGAAGTGGTATAAAGGACACTGGAAACTCAGAAGGGCCTGGAGGGTGGTGAGAGTAAAACTCACTCACTGGGTACCATGTACATTACCTGGTGACAGGCATGGTAAAAGCCCCGACTTCCACATCGTACATATCCATGCAATAAGAGCACTTCCACCCCCTGATATTTGGAAATAAATATTAGTTTTAAAAGTTTAAAAGCAAAACATAAATACTCTTGAGAATTCAGAAAGAAAAAAAATTTCAAATTCAGAAAGCTTAGAGCCATAAGATATAAAGACTATGTTTTTGTACAGCTATACAAGGTGTTTTTGTTTTAAGGTGTGAGTGCAAGAGTTAAAAAGTTATACTTTATTTCAAAGTTTCTAACATGACACTTAGTTAACTTATCATAGAAGGAAGAAAACTTGATTATAAATTTAGTGTTACCTGCGTGCATGGTGTTATAAGGTCTCCAGTATTATACAGTGAGTGACCAAGGCCTTCACCTTCACTCAGCACTACTCACTATTCTTTCTGAATTCTAACTCACAACTTCCAGTCCTGCAAGCTGCATTCATGGTAAGTGCCCTACCCAGGCTGCCATTTTTCATCTGCTGTAATGTATTTTTACTGTGCCTTTTCTATGCTTAGAAGTGTTTGTGTTACAGTAGCCCACGGTATCCAGTGCATGGCCTAGGGCACAGGTGTGCAGCCCAGGACAACAGGCTGTGCCAGGTAGTCCTGGCAGACGTGAGGGCGGCCACGCCTCGGTGTGTGAGTGCACTCTGCAATGGCCATAATGATAAAACCACATAATGATGTATTTCTTGGACATATCCATCCTTAAGCAATGCATGACTGTTGGTACATAGCTCTGAAATGCCCAAACTCTGAAAAAGCCAAACTCCTTCACACTCTTCTTAGGTTATCTGTCTTTTGGTGTTTAAGCCAAGTGGAAGCATATATCATAATCACTCAAAAAAAAGATTCTATCTAGACCAAAGAAAAGTAAGACAAAGCCAGAATGCAAATCAAGGCTAACTGTTCTAATAAAGTATCTTTCCACAGCTCCGCAAAGTTCTGACTACGAGACTATTCATTCTCCTTTTCCCTTCCCAGCTTCTAGCATTGCCTAAAAGTAGTGAGGGATGTAGGCAATTTTTCAAAATTTGTTTTTCAGTGTTTCTAAATCTATTTTGGATATTAAAACAGGCAAACAACAAATAATAAAGTATTTGGTAAGAATTTCTTTAAGAAAAATTCACTCTCCCCATGTCTGCATCTTCTTCTTTTTTTAACTTGGCGAGTCACAGGTGGCCAGCAGCAGAGCGCTCCCTGCCATCAGCCAACTAGAAGCCTCCCTGGCAAGGATCAAGAGCTCTGCCTTCCGTCAACTCAACATCCCAGCGCTAGCACCGGCCAAGCAGACACAGTGGCCAGCCAAGACACACAAACGGGCCTTGGCTGAGGGGGGCCAGGTCCTGGGACCAGCCCTCCAGGCTAAACTTCTTAAGGAGTCCACATAAACGTGCTTTGATTGAGAAGGTGCTGCTGCATCTGAAAAGCACAGCTTCAGTCCAGACACTGCCACCTTTCACGGGCTCTGTTGGCTTAAGGTGTGTGCAGCTCGGTGACTGGGACCTGCGTCACAGCTACCTGCTGCTCGCATGTTTAATCCCCAAACCAAAACTTCTGGAGCCACACTGAACACTGGCTGTTTTATCAAAAAGAAAATATGAGTGAAGAAGGGCGGAGGGCCACCGAGCCTTTCCCTGCCTCACCCAACCCCATCCAAATACAGGCTCACGCTGGGCGAGTAAATGATTACAGGTCTCCTCTGTTTCTCCAGTCTGCTGGACGGAATTTAAACTTAGTAAGGGGATATCAGCCCTTCATCCCTTTCCTACTCTGTCAGTAACCAAACATTTCTTAAAGGTTAGATTTCTTAGACTGGGTGGGGGGGGGGGGTGGGTAGGGCTCAGTTTTGAAACCTATAAACTGGAAAGATTTTACAAGAAGTTCAAAGTTTTTACCGTAAGTATATTTTTAAGATACCCACTAATAAACACTTATTGAGCCCCTAGTCTGTGCTGAACTGTGTATGGGGCATCAAAGAGAATATGGTCTTCACAACCCTGGAGAGATGAGCAGGTCTAATTCCGTCAGACCGTTGGCAACGAGTCAGAATAAAAATGACAGCCTCCTGAGTCTGCGAGATTCAGATTCCCAAGAATGAGTGAGAGGAGTCTCTCTGAAGTGATGGACTGCGATTCCCTGAGCCACTCTGGAAAGGTAGTCTCCTCACGTAAGTTCCCAACCGCACACCCTTCATCCTAGAAGTTTCAGACCTTTATTTGAACTCTGTGTCACCAGCGCGTATCCGTGCTTCCACGGCGACTGGAAGCCACCCTCATATCCATCCGGTCAGCACGGGCTTCTGAGAGAGTCAGGCATTCCACCTAGGGGTGGGAATGCGACAGAAAATAAAACAGAAAGCTCCTCTGCCTTTATGAAACGCACAATCCAGTGCAGAGAGTATGTTCCTAGGTAAATAAACACGATTATTTGACTAGTGATGACTACGATGCTGGAAACTGCCCTGAGGCCTGGAGGGCTGCGTGTCAGGGACTGGGTTAGAAAGAGTGGTCCAGGGAACATTTCCCGAGGAAGCAACACTTGACCAAAGACCGGGAGGATCAAAAGGAGCCGGCTGTGGAGAAGGAGCGGCTGCTGGAGGGAGCAGGAGGAAGAAGTGAGCTTGGCCAGTTCCAGGAAGAGCTGGACGGCCAGGCCAGCTGGGGCGGGTCGGTCCGGCGGGCTGGGAAGCTGCAGGGCAGTCCCAGGGCTTGGCTCAGCAAGGCCTTGAAGACCAAGTAACGTGTTCGGAACTTTATTCTGGCAGTGAGAGGACGCTACTCACTACTGGGGTGAGGGTTAAATATGGGGGTGACAGGGTCCACTCTGACTGAACTCACTCATCTCAGAAATGCTCATGTTCACTGAGCATTTACTGTACCCTACACACTGGGGATAAAGAGTGAACCCGAAAGAGCAAAAACTCGACCCTCGTGAAGTTTAGGCACAGGACAGAGGGGTTAGGGGCAACTAACACGAAGCAAACAAGTCAGTTCAGTATTCCAAGTGATAATTTCTACTAGAAATCAAGAATGAGAGGTAGAGTGCAGGGATGGAAGATGCTGTTGCAAAGGGGCCGGCTGGGTCTCCGACAGTGACAGCCATGTGGGGGCATGTCAGGCAGGCAGACACAACTCAAGGGCAGGGCGGGGGCACGGTGGCTCCACAGAGGGCGTACAGGGACAAGTTAGAGAGGCAGTTGCGGCAGAGACTGGAGATCCTGTCACATGTACTCTTACACTTTCAGTGACAAGGAAAAACCACTCATCATTTTGAGCAGAAAAGTGATCAACGGACCACTGCATGGAGACAAGGCAGAAGGGCAACAAGGCCAGCAGTGGGAGCTCCTGTGGGCGCCGAAGGGACCCTAGGTGCGCTGTGTTCTGAAGGCAGGGCCTGCGAGCTTTGCTAACGGCCAGGCTGTCGGGTGGGAATGCAGGCAGAGCTCCCAGGTGTTCTCACGCTTCCGTCTTGGACGCAGTGCTCTTTCTACAGTTCCTCTCTGGCCTCTCCCAGCACATCTTCTATATTTCCCTGGTGGGCTCCATTTAATCAAATGCTACGTGCCCAAAGTCCGTCCCTCGCCACCTTCTTTTCTCTGCTTATAAGAACTTTTTGAGCATTTCCATCCATGCCCTGGTTTCAGCTATACCTGTATAAGATTACTGCCACAGGAACATAGTGGAAAGGGGCCTCCTTCAGAGAAAGATACACCTAGGCTCAGTCCAAAGTTCACTGCTCCCAGCTATGTGACCACAGGCTGACCTCTTTGAATCCACTCCACCAATGGTCAGTTAGGGCTGGTAATACCTAACGGGTCGCTGAGCTCATTTAACACGTCTTGTTTAAATCCTCACTACATCTCTAGCACATTGAAAGAACTGAAGCATTGTCTCCAGGTTGCATTTTATTTTACTTTATTTCCAGCTAAAACCCCTCTCAAAAAAGCTTGTTCTTTGCTTCTGTTTCCCATTATCAGTGACCCAAGAGTCGCCTTCAGCTCCTTCAGCTTTTTCAGGTCCAATTTCTAATTGCCGAGTCCACAGACTCAGAATCATAAACCCCTGTGGATTTCACTCCCTCCTGTTAGGCAGGCACGAAGGTCCCCGATAGCAAGTAGCTGGCCCCTGTGTCAGCCTCAGCCTGCTGTCTTGTTCCTGCCACACCACTTTTCACAGTATCTACAGCAGTACCCTCGGACTTCTCCAAAGTGCTGTCCCCGTGATCTCCCTAAAATACAAGGTCCTAGCACTCCTAACTGGAAAGCTGTGACTGGCTCCCCACCCGCTAAGGCACATCCAAGCTAGTTCATCTGTATTCGAGACACATAATGTCAGCCCCATGGCGTATCTCCAACTTCCCTTCCTGCCTTTGCCCATCTTTGCTCATGTTCTTAACAATTTAAAAGTCACACTGTCCTATCCTACCACAATCTGTCCCATGTTATTTTCTCTGCCAAAAGAAATGTGTCCTCCTCCCACCCTCCTAAGTCTCCACCTGTTTGTTCTTCAAGTCCAAGTCTTAACTCCTCTCACCTTTTCTGAGTACGTCAGACTACACTCAGCACCCCTTTACATGATGCCAGAGCAGAAGTTTGCGTCATGCTACTGCTGTCTTCAACACTGGATGAGATCACTTGCTTCCTCGTACAGCGCCTCAGCTAGACTGCCATCCTCAAGGACACTCAGGATTCTTCTCTGTATCAATGCCCACCACTCTGCAACCACCCTGCAGTATGATACAGAGGAGTCAAATAGCATTCAAGCAGATTAAACCGTATTCCATCACATCTGACCTCTATGTATCAGAGCAAAGAAGGTTATAAATGGTGGTCCATTTTGCTTGAATAGCCATACCTTCTCAAAATTAGAATCATGAAAACATGTACACATTTAAAGAAAGAAAAAAGCTTATTAAAATTGTAATACTCAATATATACCAATAACAAAAGATGAATACAAGCACCTTTTGTAATTGCAGAAGTCAAATGTGACTTGAGTATTACAAATTTAATATAGTCTTTTCCTTTCTTAAAATGTGTATACCTTTTTTGGTATCCTCTGTATATTATTTTAATAATCCTCCAGAGATTTTAAGTCTAAAAAAAATCTATGTACAGGTCAAGAACATTTTCATTGTATCTAAAAATTGCCAAATGACAACCTACTTTAAATCCCTTCATTTACATATTCTAACTTAACAACAACAGCAAAATTGAATGTAATATGTGGAATAAAAATTTGGCTGGGAAATTTTCATAATTACCATGAATATGATGCTAATGGAATTTGTAGCTTTTTCACAGTAATCATAATCAAAAGCTTATAGGAGTCTTAACAATAAATCAGGACAATAACCAAATTTCTTTTGAAATACAAATACTTTAATGGCAAATATTATGTAATCATTTCATATTCAAAGTTTTGGGGATTTAAAAAAAGTATTTCATAATTTTATTAGAAATTTCCACATGGCAATTACATAAGTGAGAAGCCATATGTAATGACATATGAATGGGTTATGCTAAGGGACTCCCTGTGCCAAGCCATATTCAAATGACCAATCTGGAATAATATGTAACGATTAACACAAAATGTTATTCAAATACAACAAATTATGTACCATTTTCCTTTAAAGCTTAAATAATGTCTTAAGTAAATCATATCAATTCTTGAAGACTGTTGAATCAAACATCAGAACTATATCTCATTTATTTTTCATATTTAGGGAAGAAAGTAGTCTCTTAGGTTTCAGTAAGAATAGATAAGACAGCATCTTTCTTACTAGGAATAATAATTAAATAGTTGGTCATAATTTTACATATACAATTTCCTACAGTATACACATATAAATCATACTATGATCATGTAATTTTAACCCTCTTCATCAACTCCTATTGACTTAACAAGTTAGCGCTCTTGTGCCCCCTGGTGGATGAATCAATACAAAAGTGTTTGTTTTCCAGAGTTAAAAATTGGACCTGAATAGTACACATGTATATTCAGAAAAACACTTAGAAGATATATATAGCAACAGGCAAGCAGTTTCAACGTATCCCAAGACACTCATGAATACTGGATGTTGACATCCAATTATAATGAAAAGAGATGGTTTGTATTCAAACTCCAACCCATAGTGACACCACCTGAGGCTGTTGTTAGACATTAGAGGCTCCCTTCATCCTAAAAAGAAACCAATAATCATAGCTTCTCAGGTTGTTGTGATAACTGAAAGAGGAAATATAAGTGAAGTGCCTTGCACAGTCCCTGGTACTCGTTAGACTATTAATAAATCTGCTTCTTTTCACCCTTCTTGCTGTGTAAGCCCTCACCTCTCACTGTTGGCATATACCAGTCTCTTGGGTCTGCTCCATCAAAGTGTAGTTGTGGCCTAAGTCAGATATGTTTGAACTACACAGGTGCAATTATATGTGGGTTTTCTCCTGAGTCTGCACTCCTGGACACCAAGACCAATCCCTCCTCTTTCTGTTCTTCCTCAACTCTTCAACAGAAGAAGAGGAGGATGAACACTTTTATGATGATTCTTTAATAGTAAATACGTTTTCTTCCTTACAATATTCTTCATAACGTTTTCTTTTCACTAGCTTACCTTATATGAGAATACAATTTAGAATAAATATAACATACGAAATATATGGTAATAGACTGTTGATGCTACTGGGATGGCTTCTAGCCAATAGTAGGCTACTAGTCATGTTTCTGGTGAGTTAAAGGTTATACGTGGATTTTCAACTATACGTGAGGTTGTGGCCCCTAATCCCCACATTGCTTGTGGGTCAATTGCATTGTCCTGATGTGCTGCATTTTTGTAAGTATTCTTCTTCAGAGAAGAATTCAAATTTGTATACAATGTGAGAAAAACTAGATACAGGGAAAGGCTCCCTCTTAATGCCATTTTAGTCTAGTCTGATACTGGCCCTCCTGCTGGTTTCATTCAGAATAAGGATTCCAGCACTTTCAGCAAATTCTCTCACTTAGTTACAGGGACCTACTCTGTCAATCTCTTAGATATGTATTATAGTCACCACGTACATCTCAGGAGAACAATGAGGACTGCCAGAACTATATTCAGAAGTTCCTTTAAATTTCAAAGCAAAAAAGAAAACCAGTGAGTATTTTTTGAATTCATATCCCTCCTCCTGTGTTATATCCATGACTCAGAGCAGTGGCTCCCACGATTTGATCTGTGCACCTGCGGATACTTGAGACCCACTCTCTCAAAAAGAGTCTGGGAGGTCCAGATTATTCTCACCTTACTATGAAAATGTTTTTGCCTTTTCATCGTGTGATATTTGTACTGATGGTGAACAAGCAGTGGTGAGTAAAATAGTTGGGCTTTAGCATAAATCAAAGCAGTGGTATCCAACTGTTCTAGGAGTCACCATGTTTTCACTGTGACTATAATAATCATTTTTAAAAGTCAATTGCAATCAATAATGCCCTGATAAAGCAATTAACAATTATTAATTGTATTAAATCTTCAGTCTTAAGTACAAAAATTTTAATACCCTATGTGATGCAAAGGGAAAATGCACAACCATAGACAACTTCCGTTGTGCACCAAAACAAAAGCTGTCTCGGGGAAGAGCACCTGTGTGACTACTTCAGGTGTGAGCTGAATTAGCCATTTCATCATGGAACACCATTTTTACTTGAAACAACAACTAACAGAAATATTGCAGTTATTCAAATTTTGGTATTTGGCAAACATCTTCTTGAAAATGAATAAAGTAAGCCTGTCTTTTCAAGGAAAACAACAGACAGGATTTGTTACAAATGATAAAACTCACAATTCCAAGCAAAAATTAGAATTTTGGAGTACTTATATCTGTTAGTGTGAGCTTGACAGTCTCTCAACACTAAAAGACTGTTCTGATTTTATCTGTGGATATATTAACAAATGTCAGTAATGTAGCATCTCATAACTTGGCAATGTGATATTTTCCAAATGACCAATGCATGAAATTATGGAATCATACATGGATAAATGATCCATTGGAAGTACAACATAGATTTTAATGTAATAGAATACAAAAATATTGATAACAGTTTCAGATTCCACATTGCAACTAACATTTAGAATGTGTTGAGTTTTAGTATAGGATCAAAGAACATGCTTAAATATATCAACAAAAGCTTTTAAAAATCCCCTTCTTTTCCGTGTTCATGAGATTTTATTTTCTTCATATACCTCAACCACAACAACATACAGAAATGCAAAATCAGATATGAAACTCTGTCTTCTACTGAGCAGACATTACAGAGATCAGTAAAAATAGAGAACAATTCCATCCCCTTATGGATTTTTTGAAAACACAGCTGTTTTCCTAAAAAGTTATTTGTAAACATATGCCAATTATATTATTACCATTATAAAATAAATAAATATTTAAAAATGTTTTTCAGCTTCAGTTTTTACACTATCGATAGACATAACCTACGTAAACAAAATCTTTTTGTGGTCTTCAACAATTTTTGATAAGGGTCCCAAAGTCAAAAAGTTTGAAACAAAGGCCCTCCGATGAAGAGGACTACCAGGAGAGATGACTTCATCCTTACTTTGAAGTCAGAATGTCAGAAACTATGCAACATAAAGCAGATGCTTAAGGTTCCTAAGACACGCAAGATGGACCTAGAAATGAAAACTGAGTTTTATATCTGAAAACGCGGGCCCAGGAAACAGGAGACAGGACTTGACAATGTAAATGACAAATAGAGCAAAAATTTTCACAAATCTTCTGACACGCATACATTCTCATTCCACAGTATCTTGTATTTTTGCTAAGGCCAAAATTTTATGCCCCACAGAAGAAAAGAAGCCTATAAAAGAACAAACTACATGCTGATCACTTTTCCTCTGAAAATAAAATATTATCCTCTGTTATTGCAGAGTATGTGCCAAATGCAGAAAGATCCCTGGTGAAATATCTTTTAACAACATGCAAAGTAATTCACTGAAGGTTTATACAGTATATTAGAGACACATAAATAGTGCTTTTAAACACACTCATAAGTTTTGCTTCCATGAAAAGCAGTTTGTTTTCTTACTGTTTCACCAAAATAGGCTAACCTACTAATCCATGTTATAAAATGCTTTTAAGCTAAAAGTCTAATAATGTCTGGATTCAGTTTCTAAACACGTCAGTTAGGTCAGTTTATAAATTGTGCATTTCAGACTTTTCAAAAAGCCATTTTATTCTGTCAGCAAGTGACCAATACATACTAAATTTTCCAATTTTTTTAAATGAATTTAACAATGTCATCTTGTCTCATATACATTCAAGATTGGATTCCATTACCTCTTCCACTCTGCAGTTCTGGTAAGTCCCAATAACTAACCAGGGCTATTCTCATGGGAATAATTACTGAAAATGCCACACAAAAGATAGGCAAGAAGAAGAGTTAAGTTAGTTCTCTATTCATGTATAGCTCATGTTGACAGTTATAGAATGACTTAAATGTCCCAGAGAATTTTGCTAAAGATTGTTTCATAGGTCAGTCTAAGGTACTTCAATGTTAATAAACTTTATTATAACATTTGATGACCATATGTATGAGTGAGGGAGAAATTCATCTACAAGGTAGAACAAGGGAAAAAAACGAAATCATTAACTTCCAACAATAGTAATTTGGGACTCTATGATTAAAAAAATAATAAAAAAATAGTGAAGAAACTAATGATAATTTAATTATGCACAGACTTGCTGATATTTAATGCATTTATACCCAAAGGAGCATATCCTGTAGATCTTACTAAAATGCAATCATAGATTTCTATGCCTAGGATGATACGGCAGACATACTTCCACTCCTCCTTGGGATTCTCCCTACACAGTACAACAGTCTGTTCTGGTCATTACATAAGCATCAAATATGAGACTCTCAAGGTGAAGACAAGAAGGAATACCGGCTAGAGACCTCAAGATCTGTGGTGAGATACTGGTTTTTGTTTTTATCTTTTGTTTTTTATTTATTTCTTCCTATGTCCCAGATTTAGAGAGGGGGAAAAGCTGGCAACTAATAAATGCAACAAAAACAGGCAGAAAAAAAAAAAAGAAAAAGAAAGAACAATGAAGTTCTTTCTAACCAAAAGACCAGGAGAGGATTAATCTAGGAAGATTGAAACTCACAGCTAATAATAGCTCTGCCCAGCCAAACACCAGAGAAAAGTCCATGGCCCTACCCTCATGGTATATAAAAAAAAGCAATGTGGGGAGGTGAGACTTCCATCCCTGCCCTTCCTCAGTACACTATGCTACCAGTGAGACCACATGAAAAAATACAACTCCTACACACTGCCCATCAGGAAGGAGGCACTTTTCCTCCTCCCCACTAGGATGCTGTCAAATAAGGCAAAGAGTTCAGAATGTTCAGCATCACCCATCAGTGAGGAGATCCAACATGACGTCACTATGTGAAGTGCCAGAACTCCTGCTCTTGTCCCTGTTCTCATGTGTAAGTAGAGGCCTAGGGAAAACATGAACTTCTATCTCCACCTGATAGTAACATGGCAGTCCCCACCCCATTTCATCTGCCTAAGTGGTTATGGAAGAAAACCAGTTGAAACAGAAGGTTTAAATAGCATTCAGATTCTTATAACATATGAAAAAAGTACAACTATCAATCAAAAATCACTTATAATACTAAGAAGCTGAACAATCTCAAAATAAATGAAAAAAGACAATGGCTAGATGCCAGCACTGAGATGGCAGATGTCTTAGAATTATCTTACAAAGATTTTAAGGCAGTGATGATAAAAAAATATTTTAATCATCAAAAACAAACATGCTTGATATAACTGAAAAGGGACAAAGTCCCAGCAAAGAAAGAGAACACATAAAAAAACTCAAGTGGAAACATTACAACTAAAACATATAATAAACAAAACAATCATTTGGAAGGGCTCAACAACAGAATGGACTGAGGGACGGGTCAGTGAACTGGAAGGCAGAGCAGTAGAAACTAATCTGAACAAAGAGAAAATAGATAAACAGAGCCTCAGAAACCAGGGGAACACCAAAACATATCTAACGTTTAAGCTGGAAAAAGATTCTATAATTTATTCAAACAGGTAGAATGATAAAACTAGTAGACTACAATTAAGTTATGCATATACACCTCGAGCAGCCACTAAAAAGTACACAGGGATATACTTGAAAAATTATTGGTTGACAAATCAAAATGAAATTTTAAAAATGTTCAAGTAATCTTCACAAGACAAACAAACAAAAACAAAAAAATTAAAAACAGAAAGAATAAAAAAACAAAAAGTGGTATTCAGTACTTCTATGAAACCTACTTATATTTACTCACACTTTGTTATGAAAGATAGAACATAACTATAGCCCAGGATGCAGGAGAGAAATGGAGTGGGAAGGGAGGGGACAGGGGAGGTTTGATAGAGGGAGAGTAAAAGGCAGGACCACACTAATGGAGCATATTGCAAGGGTACAAGTCAAATCTGTCAAGTGTAGAATATAAACATCTAACACAATAATAAAGTAAATGAGGTGAAATCTATGTTGATTGGTTTGATGTAACCATGTTAGATTGTATTAAAAAAAATCAACACATTGCACCCCACATATGCATAAATGTATTCATGATCTATGCGTATTTGACTTAATTAAAAAAAATGGTAGTCATAAACCACTACCATAATTATATTAAATCTAACTGTTCTAAATATAATAACAAGAGACAGAGATTAAAAGATAAAACTTAAAAGCATGACCCAAATTTATACTGTGTATAAGAAACTTATTTCAAATACCACAAAATAGGCAAGTTACAAGTAAAAGAATAGAAAAGGACATATTATGTAAATATCAATCAAAGTAAATTAGAACTACCTATATCAATATCAGATAAAGTAGACTTCAGATCAAAGAAAATTACCAAAAACAGAAAGAGGTACTGTAAAATGATAAAATGGTCAATCCAAGAAAAAGAGGTGGCAATTTTAAATGTGTATGTACCAAATAAAAGAAATGCAAGATACAATGTGACACAAAAACTGATAAATGGAAAGAAAAAAAAAAGGCAAATCAACAATCACAGTTATAGTCATTAGCATGCCTCTCCCTAGAAATGCTAAACAGCTAGACAGAAAACTAGCAACATAGAAGAACTCTGTAACACCAACAACCAGCATGAACTAATTAGTATCTATAAAACATTCTGACTAGCACAATGGATCACCAGCAAAGTAAGCCTTCAGAAGCTAAAGGACAAAACCTAGCTTCTACAATGATGAAAAAGATAAAACTAACCATGGGTTTTTACAAAATAAGATTAATAGAATGCCACCAGTCTAATCAATTCTCTCAATAAATGTTAATGGCTTGAATTCCCCAGTGAAGAGGCACAGACTGGCTGGTTGGATTTAAAAAAACACAAACCATCAGGGCAGTGCCTGTGGCTCAAGGAGTAGGGCGCCAGCCCCATATACCAGGAGTGATGGGTTTAAGCCCAGCCCCAGCCAAAACTGCAAGGAAAAAAAAAAAAAAAAAAACCACAAACCATATATTTGTTGTCTGCAAGAAACGCATTTAGCCTCAAAGGACAAATTAAAACTCAGAGTTAAGGGCTGGAAGACAATTTTTCAGGCAAAGGGAATTCAGGAGATGGGTTGCAATCTTAATTTCAGATATAAGTGGATTTAAAGCAACTACAGTATAGAAAAAAAAAGACAATGATGGACACTTCATATTGGTCAAGGGAAAAATACAAGAAGACCAAATATTCTAAATATTTGTGTACCCAACTTAAATGGTCCCAGATTCTTGAAACAGACCTTAATTAGTCTGAGCAATATGATATCCCAGAACACCATAATAACAGGAGACTCTAACACTCTTCTTACAGAACTGGACAGATTCTCTAAATAGAAACTAACAAAGATATAGGGACTTAAATGTGACCCTAGAACAACTATGCTTGACATTACTATATAGAACACTCCATCCCAAAGCTAACGAATATACATTCTTCTCATTGGCCCACAAAATAGATCATATCTTAGAACACAAAACAAACTTCAACACAATCAAAAGAATTGAAATTTTATCTTGTATCTTCTCCAACCACAAGGCATTAAAGGTGGAGCTCAATGCCAACAAAAACATTCAACCCCACACAAAGCTGTGGAAATTAAACATCCTTATGCTGAATGACAGTTGTGTGTGCAGCATGAGATAAAAGAGGAAATCATTAACTTCCTTGAACATAACAACAATGAAGACACAAGCTACCAAAACCTGTAAGATACAGCAAAAGTACTCACAAGAGGAAAATTTGTTGCTTTAGATGCCTACATCTAAAAAACAGAAAGAGAATGTATCAACAAACTCACTATCTTATGGAACTGGAAAAAAGAATAACAATCTAAATCTAAACTCAGTAGAAGAAAAGAAATATCTAAAATTAAATCAGAGATTAATGAAATTGAAAACAAAAAAATCATTCAGAAAATTAATGAAACAAAGTTTTTTGTGAAAATTAAATCGATAAGCCTTTGGCAAGACTAACTAGAAACAGAAAAGTAAAATCTCTGGTAACCTCAATCAGAAATGATAAAGGGGGAATAACAACAGATGCCACAGAGATACAAGAGATTATCTATGAATACTGTAAGAAACTCTATGCACAGAAATTTGACAATGTGAAGGAAATGGATCAATATTTGGAATCACACCCTCTCCCTAGACTTAGCCCAGATGAAATAGATGTCCTGAACAGACCAATTTCTAGCACTGAGATCAAAGAACCAATAAAAAAAATCTCCCAACAAAAAAATGCTCTGGTCCGGATGGCCTCACACCAGAATTTTATCAAACTTTCAAAGAAGAGCTTATTCCTATACTGCAGAAATTATTCCCAAAAATTGAGGAGGAAGGAATCCTACCCAATATGTTCTATGAAGCAAACATCATCCTAATAACTAAAGACCCAACTAAAAAA
>CAUYON010198498.1:0-35029 GCA_963573935.1 Arctocebus calabarensis
GAAAGAGAGAGAGAGAGAGAGAGAGAGAGAGAGAGAGAGAGAGAGAGAGAGAGAAAGAAAGAAAGAAAGAAAGAAAGAAAGAAAGAAAGAAAGAAAGAAAGAAAGAAAGAAAGAAAGAAAGAAAGAAAGAAAGAAAGAAAAAAGAAAGAAAGAAAGAACGAACGAACCTGGGCCATGGTTCACATGTTGCCCGGCTGCAGGAGGTACCGTTCATAAGGCCTGCAGGCCGCGTGGTGCAGCAGCCATGGGGAAAATAAGCCATCTCAAACACTCCTTGTCAATGAGGCTGTCAAAGAGCACACATAAATGTTTTAAATGCTCTGACCTTATGATTAGCATCCAACCTTAGGAAATTATCTTAACCATATCCATTGAGAATGGCCTTGCACAACTTCAGAAAGTCCTTTTCCCATAGACTACAGTGTGAATGCCACCTTGTCGGGAACTGGGTAAGTGAGTGACTGACTTAGCTTCTCACATACCAGTCAAAGACTTGTGCACAAAGTCTTTGAAGTCATTGCTTCAAAATTTGAAATAGCCAAAATAAAGGAGGGGGAGAAAAGTCACTTAGTAGGAAATTTGCTTAAATTACTTATAGTACACACATAGAATAGAATAAGATGCAGCCTTTGAAAGAACAAAGTTTCAAACAAGTTTTCCATTTCCAGGACACGAATGCTCATTCTTGGTATTTAAGAGATTCTATTAAATATTGATCCCTTTAAGTGCTTTGTGCACTGACAAAGTTTTAAACTTTGTAGATATTTTTACCCTCCCAAAATAAGGAAGACGCTTTTTATTTGTGCAATTACAATGCTATCAATTTTCCAATAACGAAGACAAAAGATTAAATAGATAGATAAATAAGTAGTTCTATAGGTATGTAGGTGAATGGCAGCCTGGCTGGACTGATGGGGATGGATAAATAATTCATATCAATAGAAAACTTTACAAAAATGAGATCATACTCCTAACAGGTGTCCAACCTGCAGCCCACGTGCTATATGTGGCCCAGGATGGCTATGAATATGCCCCCCCCCCTCAAATTATAAACTGACTTAAAATATAATGAGATTTCTTTGGTGATTTTTTGGGTGGAATTTGATTGCACGATTCTCGAATATATGCTTTGTAAACAATAAGTGTCACAATGTCAGGGAAAATAAATAAAATATTTATGGAACACTTTGCATTTGTCAGTCACTTTGTTAAGTAATTTAAATATTTATTCTCATTTGCTTTTGATAACCCTGTGAGCTAAATATTTTCACTTCCATTTTATAGAATAAAGAACTATGGCCGATAGCTATGTTAAAACCCACCTACGATGCCAGCCTATAAGTGGTAAAGCAGGATATTAACCCAGATTTTCTCAATACTTCCTCTTGAATTCTACCTTTAAAACCTGCTTATGGGGGAAAAAATCCTGCTTTTCACTTATTTTTATTTTTATTCAGAGTTTAACAAAAAAGGACAGTAGGAACTCTCTGAACCTTCTTTGTTAATGAGAAAAATACCACACTTGCTGGGCAGTAAGAGAATCACTCACTTAATGAGAATTTTGAAAACCGTCTGTATTTTTATTGAAAGTTAATCGCTACTTTCTTAGGGGCAACATTTTTGATACCAAATCTCACCCCAAGTTATGTTGAGATACCTTTTTTGCATTCTCATATCCTGCATTTTTCTTTAGTAGTATTTGCAATAAGAATTAATTAAATGTCAAAAATACAATTGACTTCTTTAATGTCAGTCTTTCTGATCTAAAACTTGTTTTTCTTGTTCTCACGTTTATTTCCACAGCCCAGGAAAATTCCTGGATCACTGCAGCCACTTGCTTTATTTTAGTTAAATTAATGAATCACCGAAAATGCCATTAGCTGTAAGAAAGAAAGTCTGAAGGACATTGGCTAAAACCATCTGGAAATGTGTAATTTTATAAAATAAGAAATTCAGGTTGAAAATCCCTAATCTGAAAATCTGAAATCCAAAATGCTCCAAAATGAGAAACTTCTGAGTACTGGCATGATATCATAAGTAGAAAATTACATACCTCACCTTATGTTGATGGGTCACAGTCAAAACACAGTCAAAATTTTATCTACGGAATCATTAAAACTATTCATGTATAGGTCCCTTTCCTAAGAAATCTAATTATATTTACGAAAATATGCCCAAATCCAAAAAGAATCTGAAACTTGAAACATTTCTGGTCCCTAGCACTTTAGATAAGGGTTGCTCTACCTGTATAAGACAGCCTCAGATGGGGGATTCTGGGATTCCCTTCGGCTTTTCTGTGGACGTCTTACTCTTTCTTCCATTGCTTTTAGGTTTTAGCTTCAGGCTAACAGTGATATAGCTACAGTCATTTCAGGGACAACAGTCTCCAGAGGCACAAAGGTGCTGTCTCTTCTCTATTGATTGCTTAGGAGTAAAAAAATCTTTTCCCCGAGCTCTTAGTGGTTTTCTCCTCAAGTCTCATTTGCTGCAACTGGGACATATGCCCACTTACAAATAAATGGGGGTGGAAGTAATGGAATTACCACTGGCCTTGATAAATCAGATGTTGCTCTGGTGGAAAAATGTCTACCAGTTCTGGGAGTGAGGAATAGTGGTATGGATTGGTCAGGGAAACTTGATACGTATGTCTGGTCCTTTCATATCCAATATGACTGATAATTTGGGAATTTTTTGAATTATAAGTTAAGTAGCATCAACATTTGGTAAATCCCTAAAGGAGAGTTCTGTAGATCTAGACCATGAATAGAAATTTTAACAGAAGTTCTGGGGACCAGTTCACTTTTCTATGTAGTTCAGATAAACTAAGGTCTAATGATTCCATTGAAATCTCTTTTAAGAAATATTCAAAGACCATAGTGTAGCAAATATTATCACAAGTAATTTAGCCAACAGTATTGGGAAAGCCTACTAATTCACCTCTTGAGAATAACTTTAATGTGGTTAGCCAAAAAAGGTCCTAGAGAAGAGGCTTTAGGTAACTGGGCTAAAAACTCACACTGTGATCTGTTTCCTCGAGTAAACTAGCCCCTTATTTTAAGGTGGAGAAAAGGAGTGGGCTCTACAACTGTTAGTGAAGCCGTTGGTATGGCATGTGGAGATGCTATGGGCTGAATCCTACTCTCCCTTCCCCTAGCAAAAATTCCTGTGTTAAAGCTCCAGACTCCATCTAGTATTTCGGAATGTGATTATATATGGAGGTGAGAGCTTTAAAGAGGTAATTAAATTAAAAGGAGGTCATTAGGTTTGGCCCAAATCCAATGTGCCTGGTGTCTTTATAAGAAGTGGAGATTAAGGTACAGACATATATAAAAGAAAGTCCTGATTGAGACCCAGGGAGAAGATGACCACCTGCAAACCAAGGCGAGAGGCTTCAGAAGAAACCAGTCTTCCCAACACTTTGATCTCGGACTTGTAGCCTCCAGATTGTGATGTAATACATTTTTGGTTTTTAGGCCACCTAGTTTGTAGTTATATAGGCGATTTGTGGGTTATATACAACCCAACTCAGAGTGTTTTATACTTATGAATGGGTTCCCAAAGCTCCCCATATGGAAAATTTATACTTAATAATTAAATTAATAATTTGAAACTAGTTTCTTCTGCACATGTAAACAAACCCATATGGTAAGCAGTTTGCTGGCATACCATCTTTGTGCTAGTGGCTGGTCTCATAGATAGGTAGAGAAGCAGCTGATAGAAACACAAGAACACAAAGAATCAGAAGATCCAGAGTTATGAAAGTTCATGACAAAAGAATTAGCTGAAGCCTGTTGTCTCACTGAAGCAGGATCTGCTAAGCTTGAGGACAAAATCCTAATATTGAGCAGTTTTCAAAGGTCAACCATGCAGTTAGGGAGAGCAGCAGATTGTCTAAAACCATTTGTGATGGAAAGGGAAAAAAAGGCTGTACAAAAAAATCTTAGATACTTTTTCCAGAAACCACCTTCAGTGGGAAGCTGGTTTCCTCCAGCAACAGAAGCAAATCCTGATTCTGCAGCCTCCACTCCACCCTCTCCAGCACATCTTCTGATTAACATCTGCCTACATTCCCGCCTCATAAATGCCCCAACCAGTAAATAAGACATGCATGGAACATTAAGTGAATGTTAATCTTTAATATTCTTTTTAGAAATTTCTCTTATCTCCTATTTAACTATTTGTATCAGTGGTGTTTTTATGTTCTGTTTATTTGAGTTAAAAGAAAGAATACAATAGTTTCAATAACTTATTATTACAGGACAGGGATATTATTACTGTTATTATTATAGTAATATACCGTATTATTACTATCACATATAAGCCATTATAGTATTGCTATTATTAATATCACTATATATGCACTATTCATCAGGGATCTGAGTTACACACAAATCTGGCTAAACATATTCTCAGAATTGTATCTGCCCTTAACCCAGGGCCTCCTGTGTTTTGTTATGGCATCTCTGGCAAACTAATACAGTTGTATAGAGTTAAATGGCAATTGTAAGAGGGAGAAATGCTGCTCTTCTTGAATGCCACTACTTAAACGTTCTAGATCATGGTAACCCGTCAATGAGAGACAATAAAGTCTAGAGGGGTAGAATACAAAAGGCTCTGTGGACTATGGACAATTCATGTTTGCTTCTAATAGAACTGGCTAGAAGGCTACACATGGTTCTTCAGACTATCACGTGCAGAGGCCATGGATTACATGAGAGCTATTATTCTCTGAATTCATTCCAGGTAGTCACTGGAGAGAGAAGCTATCGGGTAGGAAGGTAGAGACTATATAGAGTCCTTTCACTATGATTGTACCTGCCCAATTGTAGAGTCATCTATCAAAAGGATATTAATGATGGAATAATATGTATAATATATGTGTAATATGCTAACCACCAAGTGAGATCTAGGGAATATAATAGTAAACAAAATGAAAATAACTGCTTACCTCAGGATGTACAAATCAGTAGAAATACAGTCAAGTAAATAGATAACCGTTACAATATTATAAGAGCTGCCTGTGGAACTTATTCCAGAACATGTTTTCTATATAGGGAGGAGAACAGATGACTGACCATAATGGCTAAGAATTCTGGGTCTGGTGTTTAGGTTTAGGTTTGGCAGCTTATGTAGGGGCTGAAATGCTTGAAATATTGTCTATTTTCCCACCAGTCCTTCCTTAATAATAGCACAGAAGGTAATGACAGGATCAAGTATCACCATGAATTAGAAGTAATCCTCAGTTCCCGAGGCTCCAGAGATAAACAGAGGAAGGTGTGCTCTGGGGAATTTAGCTTTCTGCAGGACACAGACCAAGCAACAGGGGGATGTCCCACCACGTTGTCAGATGCTACCACTAGGGCAATCTGACTGTAGGTATTAGGTACAAGCAAGCAGTTAGCATCAAAAAAGTGCAATATTAGGGATCAAATTTGTGGATCCCAACTATAAAAAGTGGAGGGAAAATCAGAGCATTGAGGAATGACTAAGACAGTGACTCAGGGTTGACAATCAGGAGACTTCAAAATAAGTTAGACTAAGGATTCCCATACTTGGGTGGATGTCCCAGTCTCCTGGGAACATTGTGTGCTGACAATGTGCCTGGACCTCATCCTCAAAGGTTCTGACTGAGCTGATTCATGGCTAGACCTTGACTTTTGTGTCCTTGAAGGACTCAGTATGGAACCATGAAGTGCACCTGAGACTTCACATTGCTGAATGACAATAATGGACACCTGAAAGCAAGCAGATGACTATGGGATGTGCACATGTATGTTCCTGGATGTGTGTCTGTGTGTTCTGGGGAGGAAACAAAGAAGCAGCAGGAAGACCTTTGCTGGGCAGAGTAACCAATACAGGCTTCTCTATTGAGGAGGGGAATAAGTTTTATTTGATCAAGGGAAACTAAAGAGGATTTCAAACTGTGCTAAATCTCTGTATGTAGAAAACTTGGCTACAGGGTTTCTTAGGGAAGTCAAAGGAAACACGAATTATATCTCCATAGCAACGGCTGCCTGATTCTGCCTCTGCCTCTTCATGTTCTTACATGGGCCTTCAACATTCAAGTCCTTGTATGTGTTGTGGAGAAGCAGGCACAAGCCTCATCATAAAATAACAATGCTTTTCTTTCTATCTGTTATTGCTGAAATCCATGTGGAGTACCTTTTAGGTTTAAAATCAAAACCTGTCCCCTAAACAAGAGCTAACTGATCTGGTGCATTAAATCTACCTCCAGTGGCATGGTCTTACAAAAACATCTTGCCCGTGAAGAGTAATGACTTTGTACGGTCTCATAGGCTAATAAATATTTTCCATCCTCCCTCAATAAAAAGAGATATATTTACTTCCTAATCCCCAGAACCTATGACTATTACCTTACTGGGCAAAGTATTGAAGTATGCTTTATATTGAAGTATGAAATATCACCTGATATAGCTAATGATGTGATTAAGTTAAAGATCTTGAGAGGAGGACCTTACTCTGAGTGGCATCCAGGCGGGCCCTAAATGCCATCTCCAGTGTCTTTGTAAGAAGCAAAGGGAAACCAAACACAGACCAACAAAAGAGGTGATCTGACCACACACACAGAGATTAGAGTGATGTGGCTACAAGTCAAATAACGCTGACAGCCATCAGAAGCTGCAAGAGGCAAAAAATGGATTCTCTGATACCTTGATTCTGGACTTGTAGCCTCCAGAACTGTGATAGAATAAATTCTGACACTTTCAAGCCATCCTATTTAAAGTAATTTGCTAGAGCAGCCCCAGCAAACTGATAAGAGATTTTGATACCAATAGGGAAGGGGCAACTGTAATAATACCTAAAAATTTGAAAATGGTCTTAGAATTGGACAATGGATAAAGTCTGGAAGCGTTATGAATCTTATAGAAAACTTCTACATTGCAGACTTAATAGATTTTTAAAAGGAACATGGATGTGGAAGACACTACTGATGAGGGTTCAAACAGAAAAAGAAATAGAGTGGAGAGAGTTTCTATGTCTAAGCAAATACATATATTTTCATAAACAGAATATTAGTATAAATATGAATGTTAAAGGTGCTGCTGGCTAGACGTCAGAAGGAAATGAGAAACATATTATTATATTTAGGAGAAGATGTGATCTCATTACACAGTTTCAGAAAACTTGGCTGAACTCCTTCCTACAGTTATATGGAAAGCAGAACTTGGAAGTAATGAATTACGATATATAGCTGAGGAGATATTTAAACAAAGTGTTGAAGTTGTGGCCTGGTTTCTTCTTTTCATGTATAATAAATTGAGAGAGGAAATGGATAAATTGAGGAAAGAACAAAACAAAATACAGTGTGATATCATTGATACAAAAGTTTTAGAAACTCCACAAGAACACCTTTATGTGTTTCTAAGGGTATGTGTATACACAGGTAAAAGCTTACACAAAGGGCTTTAGAGTTCATGCCAGAATAGTGTTTATTTCTGGGAAGTAAGGAGAGGGGGTGTGATTGGAAGAAAAGTCAAGAGTAGGGGTGGCACCTGTGGCTCGGAGGGTGGGGCACCAAACCCATAGCCGGAGGTGGAGGGTTCAAACCCAGCCCCAGCCAAAAAAAACTGCAAAAAAAAAAAAAAAAAAAAAAGAAAGAAAGAAAAGTCAAGAGTGGAGCACTAAGTCAATGTGCCTTTTTTTAAAAAAAAAAAACAGAATTTATATATCATTTGTTTAATTAAAAAATATTATATTCATAGAAAAAAAGACTAACTCAAATATATATGCCAGTGATCATTCCAAGCTGTGAGACTGTGCCAGATAATTCTTTTGCCTTCTTTTTAAGAAAAGTTTTATATATTTTTCAATTCTCCAAAATAAAAAAGTATAATTTAAAAACTGAAAAAAAAGTCCTTCTAGATTAAGATTTTCTTTCAGAAAAAAAAAAAGGAAAGAAAAAATAAGCAAAAAGGAACCAGGTCTTGATGATCTGAGAAATTATCAGGCTACACATATTGAAAATAATGCCAAGATTAGAGAATCCACTGTTGGGAAAGCATGCTCTGAAGAGACAGCTGAGGGTGTGACTGGACACCCTTTACCTAAAGAGGTAAGGTATGTGCTACATGGGTTCATACAGTCATCTCAGTAGAAGCCAAGAATTAAGATGGGATTATCCAGGGAAGATTTGTAGAGGTCTCGTTTGTCTCTGAATATTCTGAATCCCTGAGAAATACACAGGAGACCCACAGGGTTTTCGAGAATGGTACATTAGCAGAAATATTTTTAGTTGGATTGAAAAAAGTAAGAGACAAGGTAACATTAAAGAATGTTTTTGGAATCCAAAACTTCTACAAGCAGAAAGTAGGCTGATAAAATTACTCTGCTGAAAATGTGTGCTACCCTTGAAGGAAAAGGAGAATGACTCTGAAGGTGGGGCCTGGAGTACAGAGCCTACAGAGCCATGGTCCCAGAGGAGTATTCTGAAGACATGAAACAATAGAATTTACCCTGCTGGATTTTGAACTTACTTGGAACTGGTGACCCTTTTATTCTTTCCATTGTCTCTCTTTCGAAACAAAAATGCATATAATTGTCCAATCACTGTATTTTGGAAACAGATGGTTTATTTTTACAGGTATACAGATAGAGATGAATTCTGCCCCAGGATGAATCATTATCTAGATGCTCAGTTGTCTAGAGGGGCTTTTTATTTTTATTTTTTGATTAAACTCTACAATGATTTCTTTTTTATATATTAAAGCAGAAAGAGGTAGATCATGTATATATTAATGCATTTAGGGGGTACAATATGCTGATTTCATATACAATTTGGAATGCTTACATCGTACTAGTTAATACATCCCTCACCTCATTTACTTCATTTTATAAGGGCACTGACCTCAGTTATGAGGGCAGAACTCTCACAACCTACTCACCTTCTAAGCCCTGCCATCTAATGTGTGTATCATTACTTTGGTGATTAGAGTTCAACATATGAATTCTGGAAGACACACACATTCATAGCAGAGTAATGATACTTAGACCTTTTGAGCTAATTGTATTAAGATGAGATTTTAGACTTGAAGGGATAGACACTTAAAGGGATTGAGACTTTTGCTCATACTGGAATGGGGTTGATGTATTTCACATGTGAGATAGACAAGAATCGTTGGGGGCAAAGGGCAGACTGGTAAGCTGGAAGAAAAAAAAACTTCATTTACTTCCTGATACCATAGCTTGTAAATAATTACCTGATATGGCAAAATGGTATTATATTTTATGACAGAGGATGTGATAACATTGATCTTATAAAAAGAAGCTTACCCTGAATTATCAAGGCAGGTTCCTAATGTTCTCGTAAGTGTGCTCATGGTAGAGAGGCAGAGGGCGCCTGGGCAGGCACACAGAAGGGGAGGAGGGGATGTGACCACAGGGGCAGAGACTGGAGTGGTGCAGACACACTCGAGGGGTTCAGAAGCTGGAAGACGCAAAGAACGGATTTCTCCCCAGAGTGCTGCCCTGCCTACTCCTCCACGCTGGCCTCCAGAACTATGACAGAATAAGTTCAAATTCCCGTGTTTTTGAGCCACCTTTTTGTGGTAATTCCTAACAGCAGCACAAGGAAACTAATATGCCAGGTAAGTAATAAAGTAATCAATAAAGTTTGATTAATTTAATTCTTAGATAGTAGAAAACACTTAACTAAGAAGAAGAAATTCATTCTCACATCATCGCTCCTCACTCTAACCAACTTGCTTTCCTGATATTCTGGCAAATGGCAATTGCTGAGGAGATGAGCACCTGACGTTGGTCATGGAGAGGAAAACCTGCCTACAGACTACAATGACAGAGTCTTGGATATCAAAGTTTTATTTTCTTTCTGTTCCCCACCAATGACAACAAGGGAGGATTTCCAGAAACACACTCCCTAAGTTAAAATTTGATACCATGCTCCTGGATTTTAGAAAGAACAAAGACGAGGTACAGCCATAGACAAAATAAATTCCATGATTTCTAACTATTTCAATGTGTTGAGGCATTTTCCTTTCATGAGTATTTGTTTCTTCATATTGAAGTGAGGATGGTGGACTAATCTCATGGGGTGGCTATAATGTTTATGTTGGAACAAAGGTACATACAGCAGGCATTATATACCTTCATTGGCGGTGTCTATGACTCAAAAGAGGAGGGTGCCGGTCCCATAAACAGAGGTGGCAGGTTTAGGCCTGGTCCTGGCCAAAAACTGCAAAAAACAAAAAAAAACCCTTCATTGTCCCATTATCATCTAGGGGAACTGATAATTTATCCATTTTTGCTTTGACTCCAGAAGGTCAGTAATAAATTTAATGTTTGTTATAGTAACTCATAAGCCTGAGTGATTAGCATATGGTGGTTTATTTTTTATTCATTTTTAGTTTCAAAATGATGGTCTATTTTTTTATTCATTTTTTAATTTCTAGAATTTTAACAGCCTTGCTGTATATTTTTCTTATCATAAACTGCTTCCTGGACATAGATTAGGTAGGCATAATTAATGAATGGTAAAGTATAGCTCGTTTATATTTTCTGTGAAGATCATTGTTTATATTACCTAGCCTGAGTTTGTTCTGGTGGAGAGTGGGGGGAGGTGCTCCAGAATTTTGGCAGAGAAAAACACCAGGCCCCTTTAAGTAACCAGTTTGTCTTACATACAGGGGATTTATTCCAACCTTGGGAAAGGACATCTTCTAAAATAAAACTACTTAGAAATGTAGCAAGGCCAAACCCCTCCATACATGGGAGAGAATCCTTTGCCAAGAGAAACTCAAGAGCTCCTTGGGGGCATGTAACACTCAGCAACAGAAATGTGTGAGAGCCATAAGTAAAGTCTGTTTGCTAAGTATTAGCTAACTGAGTAGAAATTGATGTTCAAATTTCAAAAATTATATGGGATAGCCAGATGGGAGAACAATACATTATGTACTCAAAATGGTGTTTCAAATAGCGTATCTAAATGTGTTTACAATACCCTCAACTAATGCTTAGTTAAACTGACCATATGTTGTAGTTTGTGCATATAAATTCAAATTAACTAAAGAAACTAGGTTCTCTCTTTTTCTCAAGTATGTGTGTTTGAGGTAACCCTACAGATTGGGCCAGATCCCCATGCTCAGAAGGCAACATTGACCACAACATGCAACAGGACTGCTTAATACAATTTCCCAATACTTAAATTTTTTACTTCACTAAGGAGGAAAACAGTTTAAATGCATCAAAGTGACTTTTAAAAAAAAACTCAAACCCACCCCCCCAAAATAATGTATTTAATTTTATCAGTCATCTCTTGGAGTCAGATGAGTGATCCCTGCCATGGAGGAATGCTAGGAATAAACGCAATGGACAGGAGACGGGGACAGGCCTATAGTCACGATGCTTGCCGCTACTTCCACTCGATGCATTCCAGGCAACAGCAAACCTCCCTCAGCTTCCTGGCTACCACTGGGAGGAGGGAAAAGGGGGACACAGAATCCAGAATTTGGTTCTGGAATCCTCCAGAACCAAATACGCAAATTACTCTGTACACACAGCTTTTGGGTCCCCTATTCCCCAGTTTTTCAACCTTTAAAACTCTTATAATGCCTACAGAGCTTCTGATTTCATCATCAACAAAGCCCTCTAGTCCTCCACATCTTGTGCATTCCCTCACTGTCTTGCTCTCTCTGGTGGACACCTGGCTGCCATTGAGGCGCTAACTGTCCTTTGATCCCCCTATAGTGACAGCTGTTTCCACTTCCTCTTCCGTGGTGGTCCTTCAAGGGGACTGGATGTTGGCCTTGCTCTTCATGCTGCTTCCAGAACACTCTCCATCCAATCTTCCTGAAAAACCCAGTTTGATATCTAATGTCATTCAACCATCCCTCTACCCTGCAATGTGCTCCTTCTTTTCTGGATGATTAGAGCTGCTGACTCACTACCAGACTCTTCAAAGACTACATACACTCTGGTACTTTCAGTATCTGCATGCCACCACTCTGGGCTCACAGGTTTTTAGTCCACAATGTCCCGAAAGGCATACTTCGTCCTCTATGTCATTGCAGCTACCGAATTGCCTTCTAACTTGCCATAGTGCCCTATTCTAGCAATCCTCCAACCAATCCATTGGTTCTCATTCCTTTTCATAGACCCCTGCCCCTATGGCTTAGTATAAGAGGAATGTCCCTTTGTGCCTTCTAGCCTCTCACGTTGGGACGTGGATTGCTCCTCAGAGTTCTTCCTCACTCCTCCTCACTGTCCTCCTCTCGTCACTGTAGTCTCTGCACTCCGCCCTGGGCTCAGTGCTCCATGCTTGCATCTCTTTTCTTCTCTATCCTTATATCCTTGATTTCCTCCTGACTTCAGTGGCCTTCAATATTGAGTAATGGAAAAATCCCATTTTTTTCCCTACGATCAGGCAGCTGGGCTAGCCCATAGACTCATGTATCTAACATTTACTCAGCTTCTCTGCTTGGATGACAAATAGCCAGGTGTGACTCATACCCACACCTGAACTCTTGAGCTTCACATACTGTCTGATCCCCCCGTTCCTTTCTCATCTCAGTTAATGCCACTCTCCCCTTCTAGTGATTTAAGCCAGCAACCTGGGAGTCATCCTTCCCTCCTTTCTTTCTTTACCAGTCTAAACTCAATCTGGACATCTTCACCTTCAACATCCAGAATCTGACATTCTCTTAGCCACCTCTAGCACTACTGTGCTGATCCAGGATGGTCACAGGGTCTGGATGATTGCCTGTGGCTCCTAACTGCATTTTCCTTTATGCTGTATGCTTAACACAGGAGTGTGATTTTCTAAAAATAGAAGTTGTATTTCTCTGTTCTATTCCTCACACCCCCTCTTATATCTTCTTTTTCCCCCAGAAGTCCTTAGTTTTCTTCCCCTGATTTATTCTTCTCGGTGTCACCTACCACATGTCTACCAGATACTTTATTTGCACAGCTATGTACCGTCTGCCTCCTTCCAGAAGAGTGCAAACTCCAAACTTGCGGGGATGTTCTGTTTTTGTTCATAGTGCTGCTTCCATATGGTAGCAGGTGATTCTCAGTCAATCTCCTTTGCATGAAAGAATGCATCCTTTGTCTTTGGCTTCTAAGAGAAATTAGTGAAAATAAGTTTTATATGACCTAATGACTGTCATCATTGAAAGAGACATACATTTGTAGTAGTCTGCTTTGACTATCATAGAAGGGTGGCTTACACAGCAGATATGTATATTCTCACAGCTCTGGAGGTTGCACGTCCTGCATCAAGGTGCCAGTGTTGGCTTTTGGTGAGGCCCATATTCCTGCTTTGTGGACAGCCACTTTCTGTGTCCTCACATGACCTTTTCTCTGTGCTTGTGTGGAAAGAAAGAGAACCCTGGTGTCTCTTCCTCTTCTTATAAGGACACCAATCCTATTGGATCAGGGCCCCAACTTTATCACCCTATATAACCTAAATTACCTCCTTAAATATCCTGTCTCCAAATATAGTCATACTGGGAGTTAAGACTTCAACATATGAGTTTCAGGGGGACACAATTCAGTCCACAGCACTGCTCAAGGAGAGTCTAGTGCTTAGAAAACCTTAGAGACCTAATAGGGGTCATCCCAAGTGTTATTTCTGTTGGGACTGACACCCAACAAATATTTTACACCAGGCTGCTATTACTTGCAGAATGCTTCCACCTGGAGTTACCTTCCTCCCTTCCAGTAGGTAGCATATTTACTCACCTTTTGCACAAGTGCTTATTTTTTAAAATTTTTTGTTTTTAATTACTATGGGTACATAATAGCTGTATTTTTTTTTTGCATGAGTGTTTAGCTATCCTCTGGGAATAAATGTTTGTTTGTAGACACAAACTGATTGCCACTAAACTGTAAGTCTTCTGCCTTGTTCACTGCAGTATCCCTGATCTTCCCTAGAGGTGGGCACATCATCAGTCCTTATCGAGGAGTAATGGAGTGAATGATCCTAGGCAGCAGTACCAGGTCCTTCACTTTTGTGCTTCTCAAACTGGTGCTGCCAGCACGCTTGGAGTTTGCTACAGGGTTCTGAGGCATAGGATAATTATATACATCAACCATGTGCATATGAGGCACAAATTGTACTTGAATATGAGGTATTTAAAACAGGCTGTAACATTAGACTTTGCTCTATTGCAAAAAATAATAATAATAAAGAAGAGAATAAAAAGTGAAGTTCTCACAAATGTCAAAACTAAGTTATTTTCTTTAGATACCAATTCTCCCTTAGCTTCCCCAAGAACCTACATCAACTCTGTGTTGTCGCTCTGGTACTGTGTACTAAGAGATATCAAATAGAAAATACAGGAGATGTTTACATTTATTCACTGATCCATGTAGAGAAATGTGTCTTCCAAGTTCAATGATGACAGTCATTAGGTCATATAAAACTTATTTTCACTAATTTCTCTTAGAAGCCAAAGTAAGCTATTTAGACAAAAGGTCCTGGAACCATATAAATGCAGCTTTCCATAAACAATAAAGTACAAAATTCAAAGGCTTCTAATATATAAGAGGAAAATAGGTAAAAAGTTGTTTAATGTTTCATAAAGTTAGTCAAAGGTTGTAGGACCTCCTAAGGTCTCCTGGTCAGCTCTCCTGACCCTTGCACTGATATTTTCAAGAAGTTTACCTCTGTCTAGAAGAGTGTTTCTTAACCTTCCTAATGCCTCAACCCTTTAATACAGTTCCTGTGGGTTGAGAACCACTGGTCTAGAAGGAGGGTTAATACCTCAATTACCTGCCCTGAATTCTGTTCCATTGGTCCAATACTAATAGTATTACATATTCCCATATTGGTTCTCTGGTATCCTCTTGAACATATGCCCTTTGTTACACTACTTCAGTATATCAGAGAAAATTTCCAACTAAAATTATCCTCTGATATAACACATCTAAAACACAGTTGTATATTACTTGCCAGTCTCTCTTTTGACCACATAGCTGGAAACATTTTAGAAATTCAACATGGAATTATTTCTTTGTTTTCAAAAGCACCAAGACTTCATCACTTGAGGTAGTGATTTTATACAGGGTTCCACCAGATCAAGATCTTTGTCTATTTTCATGGCACTAATATGATTATGATTCTTCATCCGTGACCCTCCAGCCTCCTGAAGACACATTTTGGTTGCATGAGTTATCTTTATGTGCATTTTTGTCTTGCTCCAGAAAGTGACTTTAGGCAGCACCTTTTCTTTCTAACTATTATTGATTTCTATGCATTTTACATTTTATGTTTGTTTTCAGAATGGACCCATACCTTCGCTTGGACATCTTTTCATTTTGCCCTCTGTCTGTTTTTGCTCATGTCTCCTTTTTACTCATAAAAGTAAAGGAAATCTTAGCACTAACGCTTACTGAACTCCTACCACCAAGAAAATTTTGATAGACATAGTTTGCCTCTAAATATCACTATAAACACCAAATACCTTAAATCCGATACATGTGTATTTATCCAAACTACCTCACATCTATCTTGCTATATACACAGCAGCAATGAATGGGTATTCTATCTGTGTCATTCAAAATTATATCAGAAAAAAACCCGAGATAATCTATGACTTCTAAAGCTGAATGGCCTTGCTGAAATGCAGAGTACAACCACATAACATGACTTTATGAGTCATAGCACCATTGCCTTATACTTTTAAAGAGAAAACAGGAAAAGAAAAGAAAAAATAAGAAAGAAATTATCACATATGACAAAAACAGAGAAGTTATGATACAAAGCATGCTTTTAGAAATAATAGTTGATGTATAAAGCAGATGTCAAATACTTAAAGACATCACTCTCCATCTACACGCCAATGTTATATTAATTTACATAAGCAGATCAGGGACAAAATTTGTAAGCCACCAGGGATGAATCCAAGTGAATTTTTAATGCATTTAACATACCTACATAAATCTATCTAAATCTGCAATTTTCCTTTAGGAATTTCCCACAGCGAACTGTGAAAAATTTCTTAAATGGCTGTGGAAACCAGTTTGAAAGATCAGGGAAGTGTTAGCATTAGATAAGGAGAACATAGTAATCTAGCTGACAGCCAGACCTTTCAACTTTTTCATGTGCTCATGATATTGAAGATATATGTCTAATAATTTGTTTCTTAAAATCCCTCTTGAAAGAACCTAGGAACTGAGATTGATGCCAATATACATAAAAACATCATTTTGCTTTTCCAAGCTCAACTAAACTCTTTTAAAAAATAACAATCTGAGAAAAAAATGGACAGAGTTTGAAACAACAGTTCAAGGAGAAAACTAAGCAGACAAAAAAAAATGCTAAGCTTCACCAATAATCAGGAAAATGCTAATTAAATCAATATTGAAGTATTATACATATGTTACATTCATCAGGTTGGGTTTAAAAAAAAGTTGGCAAGGTTATAGCAAAACTGCTTTCTTATGATACCATTAGTATAGTTTGCTACACACATACGTCATGAGAAAGAACTTGACAAAATCTAGTGATATGGAAAAGGTGAATATCCTGACCCAGAGACAACTGCATTCTTAGATTTGAAGTGTACAAAAAGGTAAGTACAAATATGTTGGCTGCAAAAATATTTCTACTAGTAAAAAGAAAATGGCAAAAATATTCTATACTTATCAGAAAAATTCCATAGAATGGTCAAAAAGACCTAACCAGTGTTAATTTATAGCTTTCATATGAAGGCTATAACCCAATTATAGCACAAGAATATGGGGAAAGGGGCAAGGGAGGGGAGGGGGAGAAGGATGGTGGAGGGAGGGTAATTTGTGGGACCACACCTACGGTGCATCTTAGAAGGGTACAGGTGAAACTTACTGAATGCCGAACACAAAGATCTTAACACAATAACTAAGAAAATAACATGAAGGCTATGTTAACAAGTTTGATGAAAATATTTCAGATTGTATATGAAACCAGCATATTGCACCCTGTGATTACATTAATGTATACAACTATGATTTGAAAAAAAAAAAAAAGAACTAACCAGTGCTCTAAATAATAACATAGTTGAATCTTAAAAGTTGAGTGACAAAAATCAAGGCACAGAACACTGTGCAAAGATAAGGCCACTTACGTGAATTTTAAAGTCTGAAAGAAAATATTTGATTAGTGAATCTATCTATAGAATGTAAAATTATGCAAACCTCTAATAAATACTAACTATAGGGTAGTAATTACCTTGGAATAAAGTAGGAAAAAAAATGTGATAGTGAACCAAGGGCTTCAGCTGTATTTTTTTGTTTGTTTGTTGTTTGAGACAGAATTTCACTATGTCACCCGTGGTAGAGTGCTGTGGTGTCACAAATCACAGCAACCTACAATTCTTGGGCTGAAGCAATTCTCTTGCCTCAGCCACCAAGTAACTGAGACCACAGGCACACACCACATGAGCTGCAGCTGTATTTTAAATGGATTATTTCTTAAACTGGGTGTTTGAGTGCAGTAGACTTCATCATATTATTCTCCATACTAGGGTGTGTATGAAATAATTCATAAGAATCAGTGAAATCCAATGTTTGATTAAACTGGTGTTGGAATTAATTTAATAAAGCCCCGTTAAAATGTCACATCTGTTTCTCTATTTCCATGAAGGTGCCAATTCTGTTACCATATGTGATTGAATGTCCTTTGGGTGTTTTTGTTTCTTCTTTTTTATGCTTCCTACAAGTCGATGCCTTAGTGAAATCCTTTAATCCACGTGTTATAATACAAAATAAAATGAAATAAAAAGAGTAGTGAGAAGGAACAAATCCCACATGCAATGGGCTTTCTTCAGCAAATCTTTTTATGGTAATTTAGTTGTGCAGACAAATAAACACAAACACACCTTGACCACCAACCCCTGCCCTCTGTGGAATGATAAACTTCCTCTGGGGTGGGGCTAAGTAAATGTCTAATTGTGGCTCTGTGGCATTTCCTCTTTCCTTCAGCGTGTGTCTTTCCTTGCTCGGTGCTTGTACAGATCACAGATCACCCTGCATTTACTGAGTTTGGTTATAAAAGGTTTTCATTTTATTTTATTCATTATTTTTTTTTATTGTTGGGGATTTATTGAGGGTGCAAAGAATTATATTACATCAATTGCATTTGTAAGGTAAAGTCCCTCTTACAATTGTGTCCCACTCCAAAGAGGTGTGCCATACACCGTGACCCCCACCCCCTCGCTCCTTCGCTCTCCCCACTTGCTCATTCCCCTACCCCCCTTGGCATTAGCTCATCTACTGCCTTCATATTAGAATAGAGTACATTGGATTCTTGCTTCTCCATTCTTGTGATGCTTTATTAAGAGGAATATGTTCCACCTCCATCCAGGTTAATACAAAAGATGTAAAGTCTCCATCATTTTTAGTGACTGAATAGTATTCCATGGTTTACATATACCACAGCTTGTTAATCCATTCCTGGGTTGGTGGGCATTTAGGCTGTTTGCACATTTTGGTGATTGTAAATTGAGCTGCGATAAACAGTGTAGTGCAAATGTTCTTATGATAAAAGGTTTTTTTTTTTTCTTCTGGGTAGATGCCTAGTAATGCAGGATCAAATGGGAGGTCTAGATGGAGTTCTTTAAGGATTCTCCATACTTCTTTCCAAAAGAATTGTATTAGTTTGCAGTCCTACCAGTAGTGTAAAAGTGTTCCCTTCTCTTCACGTCCATGCCAGCATCTGCAGTTTTGAGACTTTGTGATGCGGGCCATTCTCACTGAGGTTAGGCAATAACTTGGGATGGTTTTGATTTGCATTTCTCTGATGATTAGGGACAATTAGTACCTTTTCATGTTTGTTAGCCATTCATCTGTCTTCTTTAAAGAAGGTTCTATTCACCTCTGTTGCCCAGTGATATAAGAGATTGTTGGTTCTTTTCTTGATGATTAATTTGAGTTCTCTATATAAATGTTTAATGGCTTTCTAGCTTTCTATCCTAACTGAAAATCAATCAGTGTCCCCTCTGCTTGTTACTCATTTGCTTTTCTATCTTAGGGCAGATATAGAGGCTTAAAGACAAAAAATACCTCACAGAGGTACAAATTCAGATGTCATAGTGGCCAGGTAAATAAATAAAGGATGCAGCCCCATGGTAAAAGAAAATGGGAAAAGTCATGTGCCTTCTTTTAGGCACAGGCACTAGTCAAGTTTGAGCTAGTCTTGGAAATCAAAAATGTAAGTTCTGTGTTGCCAGATCCTCCAGCTCCTCAAGAGATGCAAGAAATTTAGATCTGTATGTAAAGTTGGCAACTAACTTAATTCATCATTTTAATCCTATTCAGGTCAAACCAAACAGATCTGCAGCCATAACTACATCCCTAGTAAATGCAGTTAGAGACTTCTGCTCCACACGCCATGGCCATGAAATCTACTGATGAGGAGAAATCAGCTTTCTCTTTGCCATTATAAAAAGTGGGGGAGGAATAAATTCAATAAGCAAAATACCCTATTTCCTAAACAAAGGGGTGGGGTTACTCACCAATTCCTTAGAGAAAACAGAGGGGGAAGTGTACCTATGGATGCCACATAGAAGGAAGTCAGTTCCAGACAGGGATGGGGGACTTGCCACATGTGGCCTGCAAGACTCTTGTGTGTAGCCCTTTGACTAACTCCAAATTTTGCAAAAGAAGTAATTTTATTAAAAGGGATACAGAAAAGAAAAATGAAGCTTTTTGTGCTTTCTGTGGTGCTTTAAAAAGAACAATCTTGAAATTAGAAGTCTGCAGGTTCCTCACCCCTCTGTGACCAGACCCTCTGCCAAGGGGTGGCAATTGTGACCCTTGCCACCGATGGGAAGGTCTGACAGGAGTTAGGATGATTCTTGACAAAAATGTCATAGAGGCTCTTCCAGGTAAGTACTGACCTAAGTGACCCTTCCATTTCTGTCATTAAATATGCTTCTTTTTATATTGTTGTCTTTATTTTCCCTTATCATTGTTAAGTATTTAGAAATGTTTGTGATAATTCCCAAATAATTTCTTTAGAAACAACGGAAATGGCTGGGTGCACTGGCTCATGCCTGCAATCCTAGCACTTGGGGAGGTTGAGGCAGGAGGATAGCTTGAGCTCAGGAATTCAAAACTAGCCTAAGCAAAAGCGAGACTTCATCTCTACAAAAAATAGAAAAATTAGCTGGGTATGGTAATGCACACCTGTAGTCCTAGCTACTGGGGAGGCTGAGGCAGGAGGATCCCTTGAGCCCAGGAGTATGAAGCTGTAATAAGCTATGATGATGCCACTGCACTCTAGCCAGGGCAAAGGAGCAAGACTCTGCCTTAAAAAGAGAAAAGAAAAAAACAGTCTAAAAAGTCTCCCAAACAGCAAAAGTACATAAGTGTTAACATTGAGAAAATCTGTATTAAAGTTAAAAAGTATTAAAAGTGTTTTAAAATAATTAAATGAGAGACCATCAGACTGAGGTGGCTCTACTGCCCTGGGTTCCTTTGTAACCAAAAAAACCCTAACTCAGAATTTAGAAGGAAATAAAACTTAATCTCAGTCAATTTTAGGCAATCAACCAGGCATTACTTATATCACCTTGAACATCTCAGCACATTCTCACTTGATAGGACATTATCCTATTATTTGTAAGGGAAGAAACAAAATCAGAGAAGTCAAGTGACCTCCTCAAGGACAAATAGCTAACGTGGCAGAAACGAAATTCAACCCTAGGTCTATCTGATTTCAAGACTCATGACCTTTTCATTATATCATTTTTCCTTGACTGAAGTCTCTAGAAATTAAGAAATCAAATCATCTCCATTCAGAGCTACTTGCTGGGTTGATTTCTGAACCCTATTTCATAGATATGTCAATATTTTGGAGAGCACAACATCTAGAGCTGTTTTTCCTATGATTTAGTGAACAAAAATTGGATGTCTATCTCATCCATGGCTTTAAGCAATAGTTCCCCCAATGAGTGTTCTCGAAATGTCCATGGCTTTTTTGTTTTGCTTTTTAAAAGTTGTGTTAGCAGGACACATCAGTCCACTTCTGTTTGATTATGTACCAAGAAAAATGGTGGTCAATTTGGAGTTCCAGAAGAATATTTTAAAAAGCCAAACAAACAGAGGAAGTTACTCTGCTCAGTTTTGACCCGTGCTTTTCCTTTCATTTTTCTTAGTGTTTTGTTTTTCTTTTTACAGGACATTAGTATGTTAATACTCGTGGTAGAATAGACAAAAAATCCCGATGACTAGAATCTAGTCCCAAAATCATTATGAAACACAGACATGGTTGTATTTCCCAGAGCCTGGTTCTAGTTGTAATGTTCCACTCCCCTCCAGGGAGGTCTCAAAAAAATGAGTATTTGGTGTAAAGAAAAATTTCCCCAAGGTATCTTAAGTGATTATAAACTACAACAGCTTTTAAAAACCTAAACTTCTGTTGTAGGTTTATTGAACTTTTATCTATATAGTTATAGATACTCACACACATAGTTCCCCTAATTTGGAAGGCATCTCCTCCCAAGACAACTGTAATGGTATATGTAACCTGCTTTAATGCATACATAAATAGTGTGTTATTTTAGCAGAGTCTCTAAAAATAACCTGTGAAAATAATCATTTGTGGAATGAAATGGCCCTCGAATGAGACTCTCAGAGCCTCTGTGAGAGGACAAGTCTGCCAAATTCTACAATATGCCAATTGGTTTGTCAACAAATATGGTGATAAAAATGTACAGAGAAGTATTTGACAATTGCTTTTCATCCAACACTTCAGAAATCAAACTTCATGTTCTCACAACTGGCAAAGTACAAGTGCCAATCATTCCTAGCACCTTGCCAGATAAATGTGAAAGATTTGATAGAAATAGAGCTCGTCCGTTAAGAAGAATGAAACATCATTTGTCCCACATGGCTGAGACTTGACTTCATCTAGCATATGATTAAAACACACTCTGCACAGCTCCATATCTTGTGTTTGCATAGCATCATTGTTATTTTTTCCCTCATTATTTATATTAACTGACATTCCTGTGTTGGTGATTGCAAGGCAGTGGTTCCTCTACCCGTGATGTGAAGGCTTAAGAGCTCTGTAATCAACTTTCATAATCCTCAGAATCCTGCCTTCACCCCTAGAAATGGGCTTCCGCTAAATCACCAAAGGGTAAGTGGAGTTCACGTTACCATACCATGAATGCGAACCATGATTCAAGTAGCACTACCAAAAGTTCTTTACAAAATTCTTTCAGAATAATTTCACTGTGGTTCTGCAGTTGGGACTCCGAGATAAATGATTTCCTATTTGAATAGGTCACTGGATATCTGGGACTCTCAAGTGCCAAGAAATTACAAGCACTTACATCCTGGCTCCCTGATTTGGGGGGAAGATTTATACATCTTTAAACCAATCTTAAAGTCTAATCTAAGACTCATTCTTCCCTGGTTATTTCAACCTGTGGAGACTTTGTAATCATCTTAATCCCACAGCAATTACTGTTAGTGTCAGCTGCACAGTCATCAACTGTGTTATATTGTTGCTGAACACTTTACATGTATAACTTAAGTTTTCCTGAGTTTATATCCCCTCAAGGTTAACTCCTGTGATGTATATTCTTTGGTAACACTTTGTGACCCAACATTATTCTAATTTCACAATATATGTTTAATAAATAACTATTAAACTTAATCTTTGGGGGTGAGCCAAAGGAAAATACTAAATCTCTACTCCAGTCTCTCCCCTCTTGAAAAAAACAGGGGAAATGTGTAACAGGATGCTGAAAGGGACTTTTCCTATTGCCTCAAAATTCTCTCTGCAGCAAGGGTTAGTCAACTTTTTTTGCAAATGGTGAGCTAGTAAATATTTTAGGCCTTGTCATTGTTGTCAATTTGTTGTTTTGCAAACCTTAAAAAAGATAAAATGCATAGTTAGCTCACAGGCTATACAAAACAGGCCACAGGTCATCATATTCGATCCTTTGGCCTTATTCTAGGGCTCAGTAGTTTGTGAATCCCTGCTCTCCAGCCAAAACAATGTATGCTTAGGACCTCTCAGTCAAAAGAATTATCAGCATTGGGAGATCAACTCATTTCTGTAGGCTTCATTAGAGGGAGAAAATTTCTGTCCATTATCTATATAAATAGCTATCACCATCTCTATATTAATCTATCTAAATATCTATCCATCTACCTAGCATCTGTCTACCCTTTATTATCAATTATCTGTGTATGATTTGTGTATCTGTTATTTATAGTGTATAACTGAGCAACACTCTCTCAATTACCCATCTATCTACCTCTATCTATCTACATACACACACATGTCTACGTATTAAAGACTCAGGCATAGAGAGTGGGGAGGAAGTCATCTGCATCTTTGACCTCATAGGGGAAGCCATATTAGTCTTCAGAGATTATTTCATATCTTACCTTCTCTAAAGTTCGAGGAGCATCTGGCATGAGACTCTGGGAGAATCTCTCATGGAGATTAAAGATGCCTTCAAAAAGGAAAACTGTATCTATTCCCAATTTGGGTATCTACTTAGGTAGTGGATTTGCTGAGGTACCCTGAAGAAAAGAATTGGAAAGAAAATGAATAAAATCCCCATGGGTCAGAGGGACCTCATAGAATTTAGCTGACTTTGAACAATTATTTTGACACCCTACTGGGGACCAAGGAACAAGAAATTGTGGCGTATATTTCTGGAGGCAGGAGCTGCAGTGGACCAAGGAGAAACATTAAAGTCCCCTAACCCATAAAGAACTAGGCACTTAGAGGCCTTGTAATGCTGCCTAAAGGACCCACCTATGTGCCCAAGAGAGCCATCATTGAGGTGACTGCTCTGTGGAAAACCTGCATCCCCGTCAGAGCTACTCAGAGAAAGGGTGGCCACCTACAAAATGAGGACTAAGACAGGATTTAGATACATCTGAGAATGGTCACTGCTCTAGATCAAACCATGTTTCCCTAAAATGCATACATGAATGGCTTAATCACCAATCTGACTGTATTTGGGGAAAGAGCTTTCAGGAGGCAATTAAGGTGAAATGAAACATAAAGAAGGAATCCTAATCCAACAGGATTAGAGGACAAAGGAAGAGAAAAAGGGACCAGATTTCTCCCCCCCCCCTTTTCTCTCCATATGAGCACAGAGCACACAGGACAGGCCATGTGAGGACACAGCAAGAAGATGACCATCTGCACACCAGGAAGAGCGTCTCCACCAGAACCTGCCCATGCTGTCACGCTGATTTCAAATTTCAGCCTCCAGGACTGTGAGAAAAGAAATTTCTTTTGTTTAAGAGCCCCGGTCTTTGGTATTTTGTGGCAGCAGGCTGAGCCGACTGAGAAATTGTTTTATCTCCCTCTCCTCTCGGACAGAACCGACACACAAGAGGAGCTATGCTTTGGAGGAAAGGGGGAAAGATCCCCGCAGAAGCCTCCACCAACACACATACGGGGTCCTCAGCCACCGCCTCCCTGAACCCTTCCTGGAGGTGAAGGAAGAGATGCAATTTAAACTGAAATTGGGATTCAGTTTTAAACCAGACTGAGAGTTGATAACTGTTGTTGTTAGGGGAAAAGGAAAGGGATTCGGTGCAGCAGAACTGACAGCATGAATAAAAACAAATAATATTGCACATCTACACACGGTGAGAAGAGCCCTGTATAGATTTTGTTGTATTCTTTCTCTTCCTTCTTTCTCCCCTTTATTCCTACCTTCCTTCTCTCATCCCTTCCTTTTTTCCTTTACTGCTTTCTTTCTTTTCTTATATTTTGCTAGATGTTTCCATAAATGTTCAGAAAGAAGCTTTCATAAGAAGCATAATTGCTGGAACCTGCAGTCTGGAAGAAGAACCAGATCTATCATCTCAGCCCCACAGACTTCAAAGGATGATTCCAATTTAAGCAATTTATGAACAAAGTGCTCCCAGGCAAAACCAATAAGGAGGGGGAGTGGGATGGGGAAGGGGAGGATGCCAAGCAAGAGGGTGCTCTCAGGTAGAGTCTTCCAGAGGCCGGAGTCAGCCTGATCCTGCAGATCAGCTTCTCAGGAGTTTCCACCCAAGTCGCAGGGCTTGGGGTTTTCATACTCCCATACCTGGGAGCCATTGGTTAAGGACGCCCATGGGGTAGGGGATGTAAGTACTAAGCACTTCTGCCTCTCAGCCCTGACAACAGGCTCCAAGAACCCATGAATAGTACTCCAATGAGGAAACAAAAATTGTAAAAATGAGTTCCAAAATGATCTGGGCAAAAGGATCAACATTATCTGCTGTACATATTCATAGAATATTAGAATAGAAGAGTCCTTGGAGAGTGCAATATTCTGGCATGCTTTGATTAGTTGCTATGACATACACACACACAAAATAATAAAGATCCAACCTTTATAAATGATTTTTCCCCAAATGATTTGTTTAGGATATAAAGTTATCCCTGTAATAATAGCACTCTCAGTGGTAGCAATCCCACATGCATTCTTTATTGAGAGTGGAAGAATTGAAAGTATGGCTGGGATGCTGAGAATGACATGGACCTCAGGGCTGCATGATTTATGCTGAAATTCATCCTAAAATTCTGTTATGAGGGTTCTGATGATAGTTCTGAAAATTAAAAATGATTTAGATCTTATAAGCTGTGGTTTTATAAATACTTCAAATTTTAAATTTTTTATCTGTGAATAAATTTGGATTTATTTCTAAATAAACCTATAGGAAGGTATACTTCTTGCTAGAAAAATATGTCAGAAATCATTACTCTAGTACAATTCATCAGGCAGCCTGGTGTAGAAGCAAGGCAGTGTGTGCTGATGATTAAAAGTGTGCAGTGACAGTGCCTGGAGTCAAATACTGCTTTTTCTCCTAACAAAATGTTTTTCATTGGACAATTTTATTAACCTTTTAAACCCTACTACCTTTATCTTTAAATAGGAATAAGATCGGAATCTGCTTTATCAGGCTGTTGGAAACTAAAGGAGATAACATATATTAAAGGCTTAGACATGATGCTGGTATACAGAAAGTGCATCATAAATGTTCATTTGTATTAATAACATACAATGGAAACATCTCTGCCTAATTCTTTCCCTATCCTTGTGCAAATGAACCTAAATTTATTTTCAGGAAAGTAGAGATAATGGTAGAAAAACTCAATTATGTGGGTATTAAATGCAATAATGTTTAAAACATCTAGCACACTTGAGGTACATAAAAGATGTTAGTTACCTATTGTTTCATTGACTACATAGATACTCTGTGCAACATGAAGAAGTGGTTGTACAGTCTCAGCAGGAATGCCTTCAGATTCCCTCTTTCACTCAATCTTTTATTGTATGTACATATAAATGGAAACCCAGTCTAATCTTAAGACTTTTGGAAGATGACAGTAGGAACCATTCCATTGAGGCAAAATTCTAGGATTAGAATATGTTCCCTTACATTAAACTGAAATTTGAAACTATCTAACCTCAACCTATTTCCTCCTAGAATAGGAGCTGTTCCACCTATGAACCTGAGCTTTTCATGAGTTAATTCAGTTAACCAACGGAATTAAAAATTTTCTTTTAAATTAAAGACATACTGCCAGAAACTAAATGCTTATGGGTTCCGTGGCACATTAAGTGTTTTCTGCACCTTGGCTATAGCAAGACTTCAATGAAAAGGAAGCCAAAGTATCCAAACTATTGTTGGCTCCAAAATCAATCTCTTACGTCTGCTCTACCATGTCTGGCTTAGGCTGATCTTCATAACTCATCTTTTTGTTTGGTGTTAAAAAAGTCTGGACTACATTAATGAAATTGAGACATGGTTGAGTTTAGCTAATCAGGTACATCCCTTAAAAAGTGTTTTTATTTGCAGTGAAGATTGCTGCTGGGAGTAAGTAGCATGAAGAAAGTTATTCTTTTTTTACACGTAATGGCATTAAGGGCTTGGATACAAACATTATACTGGAGGAATCATAAGAGGTCCCAGAGGAATCTTTATTGAAACAAGTTCAGGGTCCCTATTTGAATTGTCCAGCAGCCACATGGACAGAGGAGGCCAGCTGTGACAATGGCTTTAAGCAATGCTGTAACAGGCATGAGGGTAAAGGTATGCTCTTTGCATACCTAAGATGTGAAAACAACTGAAATGTCTATAACAGATGAATTGATAAATAAAATGTGCTCTATACATACAATGGAATATTATTCAGCCTTAAAAAGAAGAAAATTCTGCAGTATGCCTCTACTTGCCTGAACCTTAAAGACATTATGCCAAGTCAAACAAGCCAGTCACAGAAAGACGAACACTGCGTGATTCCACTGTGTGTGGTATCTAAAATGGTCAAACTCAAACGGTGATTGCTGGAGGCTGGGGGGAGTTGCTAATCAACAAATATAAATTTTCAGTTATGCAAAATGAGTAAATACTGGTGAGCTGCTGTACCCAACTGTGCCTATAGTTAGCAATAGTGTATTGTTCACTTAAAAGTTTGTGGAGAGGTTAAATCTCATGTTGAGTGTTCTTACAGAGAGAGAGAAAGAGGAACCTTTCCTGAAACCCCAAAAAGGAGGAATCATAAGAGGTCCTAGAGGAATCATCACGGAAATCCCAATGAAGAGGAATCATAAATGGTCCCAGAGGAACCATCAAGGACGTTCGCTCTCTTCTTTTAGACAAATGGAATAATCTGACTTTCTTCCATCCACCCCTCCAGACATATACCAACACCTAAAACTATATCAGATGTCAAAGATATTCATATATTATTAATTCATTTTTTCCCTTTCCCCAGAATTGACCAATTTTTTGCCTCTAAGACAAGCCAGGAGAAGTTAAATGAGGTGATCTTAAAATCGCAAGTTTCCTTATCCAAAAAAAAAAAAAAAAAAAAACAAGCAAGTAAAACGTATGTGTGCACACAAACACATACACCCTCCTTCAGGTAGGACCAAATTTCATCAAGCCTCCAGTAGCCTTCAAATTATTTCTCGATTCCATTATTAAAGTGCAATTTTAGTCTGAGCAGGAACAAAATGAATATCTCTGTCTCCAGGATACTTCTTGTGATTGTATTACCACAACCATTTGTATTTGTTTTTGTTTTTTCTCATAATCTCCTAGCCAATTGCTTTCTTAAGGCAAATAGGGGCATCCTACCATTAGGTATTAGAAAAGTACTTGGAAACATTCTCATTTACGAAGAAGGAATCTAAGACCTTGGAAATGTAAGACTGAGACTGAACATAGTCACACACTTATTAGCAACAGAACTGTCTTGAGACTCCAATGATTTAGAAGGTTCACTCCATCGAGATGGACTCCCATTGTTTCGATTGACTCTGACACAAATAGGTCTCTTCCTTGCTGATGCAGACTTCTACAGCACTCCTAGATCACTCCTCAGAAATAACTCCATGGGGCACAGACCTCCTAGGTTCTTACTGTATTCCTAGACATTGGTCTTTCTCCTTTTCATCCTCTCTTGTGCTTTACCTTTCCAGGGCCTTCTTTTCAAGAACCACACAAGTTGGCTCTGCACCTATAGCTCAGTGGATAGGGTGTCAGCCACTTGCACTGGGACTGGTGAGTTCAAACTCAGCTAGGGCCTGCTAAAGCAACAATGACAATAACAAAAAAATAGCCTGATGTTGTGGCGGGTGCCTGTAGTCCCAGCTACTTGGGAGGCTGAGGCAAGAGAATTGCTTAAGCCCAAGAGTTTGAGGTTGCTGTGAGCTGTGATGCCACAGCGCTCTACTGAGGGTGATATAATGAGACTTTATCTCAAAAAAAGAAAAAAAAAAAAAGAACCACAGTCTGGCTAGTCTATTGAAAAGTGCATTGGAAAACCCTGCAGATGGAATCAGCCTCTTTTTCTACTTTTCTTCTGTTTGGACCTCCTCAAAGCTGTACCTAAGTCCACCATCTTCTGCCTGTCTCCAAACTGGCTACAGACTCCATTTCAATGTTTCAACATTATTCATGCCATTACTGACTTTGAACGCAAGCAAACAAATCTTTTCCAGTTTAAGAAAACAAAAATGATGAACAAGAGGAAGTATTACATTCCAGAATCTTAAAAAGTTCTTCCAAGTCCTGTTTCCAATTAAGTTGAAGCCTGTTAGATTCTAGCACTACCCTTTTACCCTCAGGCTGGAGTTTCCCAAATTCCATCCTAATTTTCCCAACCCTGTGCATTATAAACAGGAATCTTACACCTTCTTCCAGAAACAACATTTTTCAATTGGTAGGCCCAAAGAAGAAATTAGAGCAGAAAAATCAAATGCTGGGATTAACATACACTTCAAAAAACTCAATGGGTATAGATATTGTGCCTTCAGATATTTTTCATTCTCTCCACTAAAAAAGAAAAAAATAGCAGACTTAATCTCTTTCAATAGCACATGAAATATTCTGAGCTTTAAAGTAAGAATGTAGCATATTTCTGCCATAAAGACATTTCTATTTAACTAACTCTGGAATCTCTGGAATTTAGGATGTGAGTGAATAGCAACTTCCTGAATGGTATGCTCTTGGAAACATTTGTCCAATAGATAGCACTGATTTGCTCTTAATGTTTCTAGACTATATTCCCACTCATCTGACCCTCTTCTTCAGAAAATAATTTCTCCACCAGAAATGTTTAGTCTTGTTTGATCCATATTTTCTATATAAAAGGCATTATGCTGGAAAGATATTATCATTTCCATTGACTAGACAAAGAAACCCGGATTAAATAATGTATCAAGAAGTTTTTGAATGTAAATAAGAGAAATCTCTACTCATAGTGCCTTAAGCAATGAAGACTTATTATCTCTCAGAGGAAGAAATCTTGAGGCAAAGTGACCCTAGGACTAACTAATCCTCAATGAAAGATAGGGCCATACTCTCCCCTCGACACTTCTGCACATTACCAGGAAGACAAACTGAGTACTTAGGTACCAGTGGAGCAGTCTTCCTCTAGGGCCCAAGTAGCAAGATGAACTCCAAGAAGAACTCGTGACCGTTAGATTTAGAAATGTCACTCTGCCTTACTAGTAACTACCGAGAAATAAAAATAAAATCCTAAGCTGTCACTAACCAAATGAACCAACTCTTTCTTTGCCAACAGAACCCCAGAGAAACCTTAAAAGCTGAGTTCCCAGCCATGATGGGACAGGAGGTCAGACAAGCCTCACCTCATTATACCCTCTCCCTTGCTAACCACCATGAGACTTTCTTCTCTAAGGGTTAAACAGAAAACAGTTATTTCAAAAGACTTGCTCCTCTACTGAATTCAACCAACTACCTGATCCTGCTCTTCCTATTTTGCAGTTACAACACAGCAGCCGACCATCTTTCCTTCCTGGTAAGAGACCACTGATCATGGAGTGGTTCTGGCTAGTCTGTGGTGACAGTGCACTGACAGTCTTCATGTCCTCTGCTTTGCCTTTCGATGCATAGAGGCTAATTGTAATACATTTATAATTACACCCCAAATGAACATGAGATGCATGTTACATACATGTTAGCCTATTATATATATGTGCATTTCCCATTTGTGAATATTCGTGGCTCCTCCTATAATTTGTTGAATACGTATACCTAGCCGACCTGTTTGGCATAAACTCCTCTCTTATCTGTCCCTCCCTCCAAGTGCTTACTCTCGCTTTCTGCCCAAGTCTATGCTTTGTAGCCTACAGGACAGCCAGACTGTAGGCTGCAACCCTTTATGAGAAATAAAGCTCTCCTTTTCACATTTATGACGCTCACGATTCTTCAGTTGACAACGCTTATCTTGTCATTTATTTCTTCAAGTTTTAAACAGTATCATCCTTAATTGTTCAACTCTCAAAAGCAGTGTAGTGGTGAATAAGTGTTGTGTTAGGGAAGTATGTCCTAACATATTTGTAGTATATATACATATATGTAGCAAATATGTATGAAAAGCACAACCAAAACACAGACAATTTTTCCTCTTGTTTCAGTTAAAATGGCCTGAAATTTGTTGGCATGATTTACAGGATTTGAGGTTTTTAAAACATGAAAGCCCAGATGGTTTTACTGGCTCAGACATCTTTCTATGTTTCCATTTTGTCAGCACAGTCACCTAAGAGCATAACTAACACTGATTTAAGTCATCCCCTTCCAAAAGTGTTGAAAAAAGATCAAATTAAAATGAAAAATAAGGCAATAATAAGCTGATGTTCCATTATAAAATGCAAAAGGATCCAGATAGTTCTATTAAATTGCATGGCCAGTAAAAACTTACTGGTGTAGGCATTGGTACAACTTTATCCAAAACAGAGAAATTACTGGGTGAAAGATGGTTTAGAGATGATCCAGACATCCACTAGCTTCTAAATACTTGTGGTTAGAGAAAAGGAAAAACAATGTACACGCTAGCTATTTGTCCAAGTTCACCTGGACACCTAAAGCTGATAGTCAGAACCCAAAGGGGAGTGCTCCAGTGATAGCAGGAAATTAGAATTTTTGTGGGCTTTACACTGTTTTAGAGACATCTGTTTATAGTCATCTTTATATTCTCACTATTTCCATAGTTTTATAACAACTATTTTCAATTTGGGGACCAGAGCATTTTTTTTTTTTTTGAGACAGTCTCACTTGGTCACCTTTGGTAGAGTGCTGTGATGTCATAACTCACGCAACTTCAAACTCTTGGGCTCAAGTGATCTTCTTGCCTCAGCCTCCCGAGTAGCTGGGACTACAGGTGCACCCCCACATTGCCTGGCTATTTCTAGAGATGAGGTTTTGTTTTGGCTCAGGGGTCTTGAACCTGGGAGCTCAGGCAATCCTCCCATCCTGGCCTCCCAAGTACTGGAATTACAGACATAACCCAAACTGCCTGGCCCATTTTTTTTCTAAGTTCTATTTTTAGAGAGTTAGGCAAAGTGCTAAGTTAATGTAAAATAGACTGCACCAAAATGGGCAGTCATAGGTAAAACTGGGAAAAAAGATATACTTACTTCCTCAAAGTGCCTAGAAAATCCTTTCCTTTCCTTTTTTTTTTTTTTTTTTTTTTTTTACTTTTTTTGTCATCTTTCACTTGGGTTAGCCGGTTTTACTCTCCTAGCAAAATCTGTTCTTGGGAGGAGAAACACACACATATACACAAGAGACAACTCACTATACATGTGTTATTTATTTATACCTTAGTCTAAATGGATACTTGCATTTAAAACCATTATTTAAAAATATTTATAAAATAAAGGCTTTTCATTCTCTGTAAAATATACGTAAAACCCAAATATCTCTGACCCTTACCAGTTTTGGTATATAGTGCGTGTTATGTTAAATATTACTGCTTGAAGTTCATGGGCCTTTTCTCTATTTTCTAACCAGGACCTTTAATCTCCTGCAAATCCTTTCCGTCTGTCCCATCATACCCAGCGGGCTTCTCCTATGTGTTATGGACTTGTTCTTCAGCCATAGTCACTGCCGGACCATGTAGTATTTTCCACATTCTTCAAGCCCTGTTCTAGCTGCTTTGGCAATCTACTTTTCCTCCTGAGACTTCACTGTGCCCGCCATATGCCACCATGAGAATGCCGATGTCATGCTGGGACTATGTTCCCAGTGGTCCCAAACTTATCCATCCTTGAACTGTCTAGAGGATGTTGGCATTTGGTGAAGAGGAAATGGTTTTCCCTATTGTTGAGACACATGATTTCATCTCAGAATCCTGAACATGATGCCTGTATTGCTCTGATTTCTCTTTCTTCTGCAAACCTATTTACCAAATTTCCCCCAGTGTCTTTCATTTAAATAAATAAATGAACAAGACCCCTATGGAAATTGATTCTTTCAATGAGGCTTTGAGGGAGTGCTATCCATCCCTGAGGCATTTAGCATCTTGGAGGAAGACAAAGATAAAATATATAAAAATAAATGTAATAAAAAGATTAATGTGTAGTTTTAGAACAGAAGTACAATTTGTGGCTTAAAAGAGAAAATAACTATTTTTGGCTTATTGGGCTAATAAAACGTCAAGGACAGAATTTTAACAAAGAGAAGAGGAGCTGCTGATCATCTGGAGTGGAGATATGAAGAACCCAGGTGGGAGAGGCTTAGTGTGTCAGGCTGAGTACTCTCACTTGAGATCTGAGGGTCACCAAAGCAAATACAATTAGAGGATGTGTTGCCATATTAATGTGGACCACGGAGCCATATTATTCACATTATGTGCAAGGTCCCCAGCTCAATGACATTTTAAGTTGATGATTCAAGTCCAAATTTGTTGTTGTTGCCAGAGATTCATTGAGGGTACAAGAAACCAGGTTACACTGATTGCATTTGTTAGGTAAAGTCCCTCTTCCAATTGTGTCTTGACCCCAAAAAGTGTGTTGCACATTGAGACCCCATGCCCCCTTTCTTTCCTTCTCTCTGCTCTTACTTTCTCCACTCCTCTCCCTTCTCTCTCTCTGCTCTCCCTTTTCCCCACACCCCACCATGTACTAGGTAATTAATTCTCCTCATATCAAAATTGAATGCATATAGGATATAGAATATAGGATTCTTGCTTCTCCATTTTTGTGATGCTTTACTAAGAATAATGTGTTCCACACCCATCCAGGTTAATAGAAAAAAATGTAAAGTCTCCATCTTTTTTAATGGCTGAATATTATTACATGGTATACATATACCATAGTTTGTTAATCCATTCTTGGGTTGGTGGGCATTTAGGCTATTTAGGTGATTGTAAATTGAACTGTGATAAAAAGTCTAGTGCAAATATCTTATGATAAAAGGATTTTTTTCCTTGTGGGTAGATGCCTAGTAATGGATTGCAGGATTGAATGGGAGGTCTAGCTTGAGTTCGTTAAGGGTTCTCCATAATTCGTTCTAAAAAGATTATAATAACTTACAGTCCCATCAGCCTTGTAAAAGTGTTCCTTCCATTCTCTCCACATCTGTGCCAACATGTGCAGTTTTGAGATTTTGTGATGTGGGCCATTCTCGCTGGGATTAGATGATATCTCAAGGTGGTTTTTATTTGCATTTCTCTAGTAATTAGGGATAATGAGCATTTTTTCATATGTTTGCCAACCATTTGACTGTCTTCTTTAGAGAAGGTTCTATTCATCTCTCTTGCCCATTGATATATGGGATTGTTGGCTTTTTTCATGTGGATTAATTTGAGTTCTCTATAGATCCTAATTATCAAGCTTTTGTCTGATTCAAAATATGCAAATATCCTTTTCCATTGTGTAGGTTGTCCATTTGCTTTGGTTGTTGTCTCCTTAGCTGTACAGAAGATTTTCACCATGAAATACCTAGGAATATACCTAACAAAATAGGTGAAAGACCTCTATAAAGAAAATTATGAAACCCTAAGAAAGGAAATAGCAGAGGATATTAACAAATGGAAGAACATATGATTCTCATAGCTGGGAAGAATCAACATTGTTAAAATTTCTATATTTCCCAAAGCAATCTACCGATTCAATGCCATCCCTATTAAAATACTAACATCATACTTTCAAGAGTTGGAAAAAATGATTCTTTGCTTTGTATGCAACCAGAAAAAACCCTGTATAGCTATGGCAGTTCTTAGTAATAAAAACAAAGCCAGGAGCATCAGCATACCAGATTTTAGGCTATACTACAAGACCATAGTGGTCAAGACAGCATGGTACTGGCACAAAAATAGAGAAAAAGACATTTGGAATCGAATAGAAAACCAGGAAATGAAACTAACATCTTACAACGATCTAATATTCAATAAACTGAACAAGAACATACACTGGGGGGAAAGAATCTCTATTCAACAAATGGTGCTGAGAGAACTAGATATCCACATGGAAAAGAATGAAACTGGATCCACACCTCTCACCACTTACAAAAATTGATTCAAGATGGATAAAGGATTTAAATCCAAGACATAAAACAATAAAATGCTTGAAGAAAGTGTAGGAAAAACACTTGAAGATATCGGCCTGGGGAAAGACTTTATGAAGAAGACTTCCGTGGCAATTGCAACAACAAAAATAAACAAATGGGACTTAATTCAACTGAAAAGCTTCAGTACGGGTCCAAAATTTTTTATAGGCAAACTGGTGTTCATATGTGTCTATTTGTGTTGATAAGAATGTGATCACCAGAAGCTACTTAGAGT